>JAQMYF010000012.1:9715908-9740908 GCA_030014195.1 Neosilurus mollespiculum | reverse complement strand
CTACTTAAAAAAAAAAAAAAAGAGCGCAGTTGATTGGGAGAACAGGTGGCTTAACAGTGAATGGACAGAGAAGTATGTTTATATCTGTCTGCTCGAAGCCTGTGTGCCTGCTGGACATCGCATACCGGTATATAAGGAATATTATTACAGAAGGCACTTTAAGAAACCCCATGCTAACTGTGACACGACTGTCCGGGCTCTAATACTCACCACCGGAAGATTTTGGTGCTCCTCATTCTCACACATGAACGCCATTAAAACTCATAATCGCGCATCTCTCACTCCACGCATCCGCACCACTATCCGTACACACCTGAACTTCACTGCTCTTACCAAATAAAAAACATCCTTTTTCTCATTAGATGTGAAATGTTGGTTAGATAAAGTAAAGTTCTGTTCATCAAGTTAGTCATTAGGAATGACAGTTAAAGTATTATGTCTGTGTGTTGATATTCACATGATCGTTTTCTTATTATTATGTTATTTCTGTTATTTATATTATACATTTGTCTTATTATTCACTTCTTTTTGCTTTTCTTCTTTTTCTTAGTATTATTATAAAAAAAAGCTTTACTTTTCTGTCTTGATATTCACTTAATTCTTATTATTATTATCATTGTTATTAACATTATTATAATTATATTATATTTATTATTAGATTATTATTATAATTATCATTATTGTTATTATATTATTATATTATAATTGTCATTGTTATTATTATAATATTATTATTATTATTATCTTTAATATTATATAATTATTATTTTCTTTATTATATTATTATTATTATTATTATATTATTATTATTTATATTAAATACTATTCCCTCATTTGTTGTTACAGTTATGGTATACTTAATACCATCCTCTCACTCCTGTTGTTGTTTTTGTTGGTACAGTTGTGTGAAATGGATGTTGTCTGTTGGTTATAAATTCTAAATGTCTGTGCTATGGCTCACCTGCATTAAATACCCAACGTGGTGTATGTTTTCATTTGAATGTAGAAATACGATGCACCCATATTATTAGGCATTTACAAAATACACTATGTGCACTTCAGTGTTACTTTATCGTATCTGTAAATGTTAATGTTTTTAAAGCCATATTTCTTCGGCCCCTCATTTGGGATTCTTTTCATGATCCTGCCCCCATTCCAAATTAATTGAATGGCCCTGCTGTACAGATTCTCGTATTGACTTTAGTAAAGCAGTTTATTATAAACCAGTAATGATTTTTATATGTTTTAAAAACTACAGGAGTGTGTTTGTACCTCCACACCAGCTAAGCCTGAAGGCATTCTGTTTTTTTTACGTCTGTCCATCTGTCCATCCGGGTCTTTCTTGTGAATGCAATCTTTTTAAGAACGCCTCGAGGGATTTTCTTCAAACTTGACTCAAGGATGAGCTGAATAGGTTTTTGAGGTCAAAGGGTCAAGCTTAGTGCAGCCTTATGCACAGAGGCATATAACTAGCAGGCGGTAATATTTGTTCTAGTTTATGCATCAGTTCTCATGTTTTATTGTGTTAGTGAGACGTAGTAGAAATCCACACACTTTTAAAAAATAAAAAAAGGCCCACCTATTTTTTTTTATGGAGGTGTCCTGTAAGTCATCTGTGTGTAATGAGCTGACCGGCTCACAGTGAATGTTCTGGTATGTAGCAAGTTAGCAGTGACTAGAAAGGGCGTGCTAAATGAGTTTGGTATTCAGTCAGTATACCGTAGGCTACATAAATATAAAGGAAAGATGTAACTAATCTATGGTGATTTTTCTTTGTTTGTTTCTTTGTTTGTTTTTGGGGTTTTTTTTTACAAGTTGCACCGGATTTACAATTACGAGTTAATTTTTTTAGTAAGGAAATTTTCCAAATTGACAATAGGCTGATATTTCTTGAATCTCTGTTAGATTAGAAGCAACACCTACAAGATTACTGCTTTATGGCAGAACTGAGCCTTCGCTTATACTTCACATGCATCAAGGTCTTGCTTGCTGAGGCCAATTCAGTTTAAGAAATGTAAAGTACTAGTAGCCCTTCAATTTTATATACAGTACGAACAGCGCCGTGTTAATATTTCAGTGTGTATGAATAAAAATTTTTTTTTTTAATTCCTTTTTTTTTTTATCTCCATTTTTCTCTGAATGTGAAATCCTGAACGTGTGTGCATGTGGTGTTTGCTGTCCAAAATACTGTGAGTGTTATTTTTTTTCCGTCTGTACAGAAAGCGCTGATCAGTCGAAGCAGGGCGATTCAAGTCGCATCCGCTCCCGGATCCCTCCCAACATGCCCAAGCTGCTCATCCCCTCCACAGCCACCAAATTCCCGCCAGAGATCACGGTCACACCTCCAACTCCCACACTGCTCTCACCCAAAGGCAGCATCTCAGAGGAGACCAAACAGAGGCTGAAGGTAAGTCTGCACCAGAAAGTCCTGATCGGAAAATACACACAGGTTGTCATACAGAACACGCCGTGCTGTATTAATACTGCTGCTAAACGTTTACAACTCCTGGGGATGATTTTCATAGGATTGTTCAGTAGCAGAGACGTTGCTCCGCATAAAATCTTCTGGGCTCCCGAGTGGCGCATCAACAAGATGGGTGACTACCAATTCGGAGATCGCAAGTTGAAATCCGGGTTGATGCCACAGCCATCCGTGATGTGGGTGGTCGGAGTCCATGGGAGCTAATTGGCTGAGCAGTCACGGGAGGGAGGGGTGGCATACACTGACTTCCCTGTCACTTACAGCGCTCACCAGCCAATCATGGGCGTCTGTGAGCTCATTTGTACGAGGGGGCGGATAGCACGTTCCCTCCGAGTGTGTTCGGCCGCCGCCAAGTACACATTCGCAGCAGTTCTTTTCTGATCATCTTCTAATCAGAGTTTTTTTTTGTTTGTTTTACACTGTACTCCTTTCAAGTTGATGAATTTTTAATGTCAATGGTTATGATTTTTCATTAATAAAAGAATGACTTTTATCCATTTCGTGGTACATTTAACATTGTGGAGTATGCACAGAACAGGAGCCGTAACAGCCCCCACTCAAACCACTGAGTCAGTATTTGTAATGTTCCCCGCAGTGCTGAGTGTCCGAATTAGTGCCGCCTAAACACATTTCACCCAAATACGAAGCTTATAAGCTTAAAATCAACAAGCCTCTCTCTCGCTCTCTCCCTCTCTCTCTCTCTCTCTCTCTCTCTCTCCCTCTCTCTCTCTTTCTCTCTCTCTCTCCCTCTCTCTCTCCCTCTCTCTCCCTCTCTCTCTCCCTCTCTCTCTAGAACGTGATTCTGGCATCTCAGTCGGCAGCTAACGTGAAAAAGGACACCCTGACTCAGCCGGCACTGGAAGTCCAGGAGACGTCAAGCCAAGAGTCATCACTGGACAGCGAGACGGACGAGGAGGACGACTACATGGACATCTGAACGAGAGAGAATTCTGACTCTCTTATATTGCTCTCGTTCTGTTTTCTAATCTTCCTCCCGTGTATTCGCTCGTTCGTTTGTCTTCAATCAGTGGCGACGTTTGCACCCTTGCCCTCCCTCTCTTCGTCCTGCAGCAGTATGCACGTTCTTCAAGCTAAAGGGCTTTTTCCTCGATGCTCAATGATGTCCTCTCACTGCACGTGTTCTCTCTCTCTTTTTTGTTGTTTTTTTTTTTGTTGTTGTTGTCATAGGGGTCCTATGCACACAGTCAGTTTAATGCTAAGCATTTGTAATTACAGCCACAGGGGCATTAGATCCGAATGTGTTTCCCTTTTCTGTTTTTTTTTTTGTTTGTTTGTTTTTTTCCTGCCTTTAAATGAAATGAGTTAACATCCCAGAATAAGGTGCTTAAACTCATGACATATCGATGTGGATATTTGCTGTGATGCTGTCAGCATGCAATCACTAAAACATTGCCAGAAATTTGTGCATATATAGATAGAGAGAGAGAGAGAGTGTGTGTGTGTGTGTGTAGGGTGGATATCGTTCCACCCATAATGAAGCCTCTTGCTATGAATATGACTGCCTTGCTAATGTAACGTGTCCAATCCAACAACAGCATGAGTTTACAGTTTCCTGTAGCGCCACCTACTTTTTAAAAGAAAATGTTTTTCACTGAAGTTTACTTTTAAATAATGGATCAGTCTAATCATGTATATCATAGAAGAGTTTATAAAACTGAGACACTTTGGCCTCTGATCATCCTTTTATGAACCCCCAAGTTTCATAACTGGACTGTTTTTGGTGACATTTTTCTGATCAGCTCTTATAATGACTGCACTCATATTCGTGTTATGTGGAATCCTGTTCCGTCTTCAGTCGTAATTCTTTTTTGTACTAAGCCGTAGATGGACGGGAGTATTTTAAGCACGCAGGTTTGTCTCCTGCCACCAGCACTGAGTCGCAGTTCAATTTCAACTATGTGTTTATGTATCTGTAACTGATTTGCGCAGAGGTATCCGGTTGGTTCGCTTTAAAGCAGTGCACCTATTCACAATCGTGTGTCTAGCATCATACCAATGTCAATATTTTGTCATCAGTATATATTTTTTTAAATAAAGAGAGGGAGATTTTTCTGTTAGGGAGTGATGGCTTTGAAACAGACCTTAGCATGATCCTGGACACGAGGCATTGAAAACCGGTGCATCACTCTTCAAGCTGTAGAGCTTTTCATGCATGTTTAAAGAGTAAATGAGTATTTTTGGAAAACGGTTGTCGGTGTGTAATGAAAACAAAAAGCACAAGGTAGTGATGTGCTTTGCTTTCCCCTGCAAAAAGCTTCTGGAGATCCTCTGGACCTCCTTCATAAACAGCAGAATGTTTGTTGTTGTTATTTTTTATATATATATATATATATATATATATATATCTCAAATAGTACTTTTTCTACAGATGGATGGATCCCTCCTGTATTTTTCTGGTTGTTGAATAAAATAATTAGATTTTGTTTTGCAAAATAAGGAAAAGGCTTGTCAAAAAAAAAAGAAAGAAAAATGTGAATGGACATTAAAAACACACTTAAGACCAAACTACCTGTAAGTGCATAAGGATGTTTGTATTTTTCTCTACATTGTAAAAGCATGATGGAGGTGGTGGTAAGTTTCCTCCCATATGGCTCTGCCTAGGTTTGTACTGAGAATGTAACTTTGTTAAGGACAGCGGTACGAACACCGAGCTTGCCCTCTCGTTGCTCACACTTGTTCTCCTAAGAGGTTAATATTTCTCTCATTTCTTGACTTGCTGCATTAAAAAAAGAATTGTCACAAAACCAAAAATAACACTTAATGACACCTTTAACCTGCCTTGATTTTTGTCTCTTTTTTTTTAATCGCATACACTAGGAGTTTTTTTGTTGTTGTTGTTGTTGTTGTTGTTTTTGCATTGTGCATAGTTTTATGAGATGTGGGTGGAAGATACGGATTGAGCTCATCACAAGTCTCGAAGACACGTCACTACATGACAGGTATGATGGGATTTAGGTTTTCTGTCAAAGTGCTCCAGTAAATAATCTGTGCTTTTAATGTCTAAAAGACTTGAAGACAGTAAGGAGAGAAACACACACACAAAAAAATAATAATATGGTGTATTTCTAAATAATAAAAATATTCAGGTATAGGCTTCAGTTTAAAGTTGCAGTTGGTCAATTTTTATTTGTATACACAATCTGTTATATTGGTTAAAATATAGAGGACTGAAATGAGTTTCCTTTGTCCCTTAGAGAAAGGGTGAGAAGTTCTGTCATCTGGGAGGAGCTCGGAGTAGAACCGCTGCTCCTTGGTGTTGAGAGGAGCTAGTTGAGGTGGCTCGGGCATCTGATTAGAATTTCTCCCGAACGCCTCCCTGGTGTGGTGTTTCGGGCATGTCCGACCGGGAAGAGACCCCAGGGCCGACCGCCTTGGCATCCCCCCGGAAGAGCTGGAGGAAGTGGCTGAGGAAAGGGATGTCTGGGAGTCACTGCTTAGGCTGCTGCCCCCGCGACCCGACCCCGGAACAAGCGGAAGAAGATGAATGAATGAATGAATGAATATAAAGACTTTACACCCTGACTGTAATCAATAACTTAAGAGATTTGAGAAAATGTCAGAATAAAATGCATCATCTGTGGCCCCATTATCCTGGTAAAAACACAGACCAATCACTGCCTCAGTGTCTGCTGGGAAATATCCAATCAAATGCTCCTGTCTCTCACTGGTCACGTGTGCAGGAAACTATGCATGAACCTGCAGTCAGAGTAGGTGGGTCAGGGGTGGTAGGTGGCTTTGGAAGGGTCCCCGAGGGCAGGGGAGGGGTTTAGCCGAAACCTTGATGAGATGGTACTTTTAAAAAAAATTTTGAAACTTGCTAGCTTTAGAGATTATTAACCAAAATGACATGATTCAAATTATTTATCATGTGTAACATCATCTTCTGCTTGATCCGGGGTCAGGTCGCGGGGGCAGCAGCCTAAGCAGTGAGGTCTGAGCATCCTTCTCCCATGCCCCTTTTTCCAGCTCTTCCGGGAGAACTCCGAGGCGTTCCCAGACCAGCCGAGAGACATGGTCCCTCGGGCGTGCTCTGGGTAGGACATGCCTGAAACCACAACAGAGAGGTGTTCAGATGGCTTTCTATTCAGACACCCGAGCCACGTCAACTGGCTCCTCTCAACTCGTAGGAGCAACGGTTCTACTCCGAGCTCCTCCCGGATGGCCGAGCTTCTCACCCTCTCTAAGGGAGAGCCTCACCAGGCCCAATTTCAGCCGCTTGTATCCATGTCCTTGTTTGTCTGCTACCCAAAGCTCGTGACCTTAGGTAAATTGAGAGCTTTCCCTTTCGGCTCAGCTCCCTCTTCACCATGACAGACCAGTACAAGCTCTGCTTTATAGCAGAGGCTGCATTGATCTGCCTGTCGATCACCTGTTCCATCCTTCCCTCTCTTCCCTTACTGTATAACATATTTAATATATAATACTCAAATACCCAGTGCTACTGAAATTCCTGAATCTAATATCATCCTTTCCATACCTATACCCTTCACCAGGGCTTCTAAGACACATGCACATAAACTAAAAACTAATAATCTACTTTAAAATGTGCTGTCATTCATTCATTCATTCCTTTTCTGAACCACTTAATCCTAAAAGTAGTAAACGTAGTTCAAGTTGTAATTAGAAGTGAGTTGTAATATAGTTTTCCTATGGAATACTACACTACATAGGGTCATAGGAAAATCAAAAAGCTTTTGGATGTCCACATACAAGTGGGTGGAATGTAGAAAGGGGCTAAAAAATTCTAATTATTATAATGATTTTTTTCCCACTCTGGGACCTGCAGAGCTTTGCTTATAGTCCTGCTTATAGTTTGCTATGAGGGTAATAACATCTGGTAGGTCTGTCTTTACCAGTGAGCAGCAATGAGACTTTTCTTTTATCGATTCGCTTAGGGCGTGATAACACTAGAGGTGCTTTAGAAAAGTAACTGATGCAAATGTATTTATATATATATATATAATTTTATTTTTTTTTCAAATTTTGAAATTCATATCAAGATGATTTGCGACTCCACGTGCAAGCGAATATTTTGCAGCTTAAATAAGTATATTATGAGAAGGTCCCACGACAATTTTTCCTACTGATTTGCGAGTAATTTGCGATTGGTCTGTGGATGTTTGGCAAAAGAAAAAAAAAAGCTAATCTCCTGTACTAAATCAGAGGTAGTTTGTTCGTTTTTTGTTCTCAGGCCATGCGCTTGGTATTCGCACATTAGTGCGAACAAAATGTGAATAAAATACGACTGATGACAAAATATACGGAATATGGCAGATGCCAGCAAGTCAGACTTTCCACGTTGAAGTCTCCAACTTGTTGCTTTTCCTAGCGAATGCAAAAACAAATAATTTGTGAGCAAAATAAGTACTTGAGACTATTCCGTGTCAGAGCCTCGTTTTGCAGCGTTCAGGGAAATGTTTTGCGATAAGTTCACGAACCAGTCGACCAAAACGCGATGCTGCGAACAAATTTGACAATGAAAAGCGCCAGCCACGAATTGCCATTCACGTCAGTCGATTTTCTAGCGCTGTAGGTGTTCCTGTAGGGATAAACTAAAGGGTGCACTTCCAAAATCAACACTTTATAGCTCAAGCCTCATGCATGGTTCTGTGGATATTCAGACTTGGATGGTGTCGAACTGCTGCTGTGATCATAAACACTGTCCTGAGATCATCCCAGGTTCCACGATGTACACATACTGAACATCCTTTCAGCAGACTTCGATTGATTTTTATGAAGCTGCTACTGTTGTTAAAAACATTTTAAAATATAAAATCGATTTGAGTATAAGAGCGCAGCAGTGTAGTCTGTGGAATGTTCTGTATAGGATTTCTTTCATTCTAATTCTAAAGTGTAAGAAAGAGATATTTAGTATGGATGGAGGACTGCATTTTTCATTTTGAGCTCTCTCTCTCTCTCTCTCTCTCTCGCCTGTTGTTCTTTGCTGTGCATATGCTGGCTGTTATCCTTTTGCTGCTGGACCACCCCGTCTGCATTAGGCAGCCCATGTTAAAGGCAATGCCCAGTGAGTGTGAAGCCCTCAGACCTGCGGCAGGACATTAGGGCCCATTAGCAGCTCCTAGAGGATTCTTATAAAGTGCTGCCAATTTGTTGTTTACTCACTTTGGCAAGCACACAACAAGTTATATTCCCCCAAGGTCAAATATGCAGCTAATTACTTAAAGGGACAAGGCATCATCTCTGTTGCTGTATTTAGTAATGATTATCTCACTACACCCTTAAATGTCGGTTATTTTGACCAGGCTGTGCCTCGTGAGTGCATCCTAAGCTTCTGGTTCCTTCTGAAGCACACTGTGCCTGTAGGAAGTGATCTGACTAGATATCCAGCAGACCATGTGTCCAGACATAGCCATGGCCTATATTCCTGCTGATGGCTCGAACCTGAGGCATGAAAGTGGCCAATTAAAGCATCAAAAGGGAGCGTTGCATGGCTAATGCTAGTGAAAGGTGTGAGATTTCTCGTCGGGCCTTGGCAGGGGGGGCCTTTATGGAGGCTTACAGCCGTCTGATCACGGCCCAGAAGTGCCTGTGTATTGGCAGCTGTTAAGCTATTGAGTATTGATGGTATCCATATGAGCCACAACAAATGGTGAACCTGATTATAAATCTGCCGAGTTAGCAAAAAGGAAAGAAAGTGTATAAGAAAATACGGTACCGTATTTTGCTTATATTTTACTCATTGTTTTACCTGCCACGTGTTTCATTTGGAAAACAGTAGCACTTTCTGTTAGATGTTATAATGAATTAATGTTACCAGAAACCTCCGTAAAATACACAATATTATGAATACTTCATAGCTGTGGCTTTGAACCGACCTGCTGATCCGTGGTTGGCTTTTCTGTGGTTCAAAAAACCAAAGTTCCTGAGCAGTATGAGACAAAGGCTGATTTGGACTCTGGTTCAGGCTGTGTGTGTCATCTCTGAGCTCAGTGTGGGGCTTGGTAGGGCTCTCTTGATCTCTGTGGGGTCTTCAACAGGAAGCTGCTAGTAACGTTTAGATATAACACCTTGGACAACTTTACATTTCCTCTAAAGGCACGCCATGTGTTTTCAGCAACACATTAATGATATTTTAACCACATCAAAGAGCATATGCATAATTTTGTGATGCGCTTCACAACCTGACGAGGTTAGCTGGATGTCAGATAACTAGTTGAAGGACCCAACTTTGACCTTTCGGATTTTGAATTAAGATTCACAATGATCCAGGAAAATCAGGCGGTATGAGATGTTGTACAACCGTCTAGATGCTCTAATATCCATCGTTATTAGCATCATATTGCATTTTGGTCTTTAAGTCATTATCAAATTATATTTTTGCCTCTTTCCTCTTCCCTTTCCCCTGTCATGCTCCATATCTGTAGAATCGTGTGTAATTTCTAACTACACAAACACCTCGTAGGTGTTAATAAGCTACTTAACGTGGTCGAGTGTCCAAATCGTCAAGCCAGAGCTGCTAATACTGACAGCAAAGCATGTGTCTCAATACTTGTACTACTTCATTACTGTTTTAATCCTGGATTTAAACCTGGATTGATGTTTCTTGTGTATCTGTCCCCCATTTCCTTTCTAAAGCTTCATCCATCAACCTCATCATTTTTACACGAGTTGCATGCTTGGTATGGTGGTGCAGTCGTTAGCATGTCCACTTCACAGCAGGAAGGTCCTGGGTTCGAATCCCAGGCTCAGGTGTTTCAATGTGGAGTTTGTATGTTCTTACCGTGCTCGCGTGGGTTTCCTCTGGGTACTCTATTTTCCTTCCATAGTCCAAAGACATGCACATTAGGCCAACTGGTTGCTCCAAATTGTCCCTAGGTGTGAGAGTGTGAGGGTGTATGGTTGTGTGTTTTGGCCTTCATCCGGTGTCGGCTGAGAGAGACTCCAGCCTCACCGCGATCCTAATAGGACTAAGCAGTTTAGTAGATAAGTGAGTGAGTGATTCAGGTATGTGAAGCCTCCACAATGTTCCAAGTAAATTTTCTAACCACTAAGAAACTCTGCTTGGTGATGTCATGTTTTACATGTTAGAGCATTAAAAATGCTTTTACTATGCAGTCGTACTGGGTATTTTTTTAAGGAAAGCCACTTAATTCAATTCAGGTTTATCTTTATGCATATAGTAGATATTAGGGGTTTTTAAACTGGAGGACCCTTTCATAGTTCTTAGTACTTTTGGTGAAGCTTCGCCTTTTTATATGTTGCACTGCAGGAACTGTGAAAAATTTTATAACGCCATTATAATTTTTAGGGTTTGAACTATCCCAGCACAGTAAAAACACTACGAGATATAATGTATTGTGGTTGGTGCTGTTCAGCACCAGCAATCGCCATGTTAAAAATCCCAAAAATCCATGTAAACAAATGCTCTTAACATTAGAAATGGGGGGAAACGCACAGACAATTTACAGATCTTAGTTTGAATAACTGTCTTATTCCTTTACAGCCGTTACACACAACAAAACACACAGCTCAGATCGCGGCGTCCTCCATTTCTTCCTCTTGTTGTAGATCATTAGCTGGCTAACGTCACAGAGCATTGTGACTGGCGATGCGAATGCAAACAGAAAACAAGCCACTGGTGGTTTATAGTTCGCCATAGAGCTTCCCAGGAGTAGTTCCTTAAAAAAGTGCTCAGAACTGATTGGTCTGGATGCAGATTTTGCAACTGAACGACGAGTTAAGAGCAAAAAAAGCTATTTTCTCACTAAGATAAAAAACCCTAGTATACTATTAAGTTTATTCAAGAGTGTAGGACCATCGTAGGGCAACATGTACACACAAACATTCACACTCACGCCTGGGGCAATTTGGAACAGTCAATTAGCCTAATGTGTACGACTTTGGACTGTGGGAGGAAACTGGAGTATGTGGAAGAAACCCATGCAAACATGAGGCGGATGTGCTAAACAGTACAGCACCATGTCGCCCTAATCACAGATTCCTTCACTCAGATCTTCTGGACAAATTTCTTTCTTAAGAAATACTTTGGACTACGTGAGGAAACTGGGGTACCCTGAGAAAACCCATGCAAACTACACACAGAAACGCTGCAACCTGGGATTTGAACCCAGGACCTCCTGAAGTGTGTGTGTCCACAGTGTGGAGTGACTCCAACAACGCATTACGTGTGCTTCTTACCAGCTTCTCTCGGGTGTAAGAACTGAAACTGTCACACCTTCATTAGAGAGAAAGAAACTGGAAAGGAGTCGTGTCCCTCTTTTTCTCCTTTCCTTTCGTGGCCACTTCATGAAGTCTGTCACAGAGGTGTGAGAGGATCTTTGGTCATTCTCTTACTACTGTATGGATGCGTTTGAATTATAAGACCAATATGCATCCACTCAGCCTGGCCTGCATTCAATACTTTCGCAGCTAGAGAAAGCTTTCAACTCGTAAACACACAATCGTGGCTCCCTTTATGAGGAGTTTTAGTCTCGTTTGAGTTGTATAACCTTCATGAGGACACAAAAAATACATTTCCATCAGTGGTCTGTATGCGTTATTGATTGAAATGAAAAAGAGCACTTAAGATTCAATGTGTATATCACTGAAAATTTCCTTAAGGGCATTGAAGCAACACCTACAGAAAGTTGTCAAAGTGTCAACCCACGAAAATTCACTTCATATTAGATATACAGACATAGAAAGGGTTTTAGAAGCTGATTTTAGTCTCGCTGAGGTCCTCCAACTGAACATATTTACATTTACATTCATGGCGTTTGGCTGCTGTGCTAATCCAGAGTGTCTTACATTTTATCTCATTTGTACAACTAAGCAGGTGAGGGTTAAGGACCCAACAGTGGCAGATTGGTGGGATTGAGGCTTAAACCCCCAACCTTCTGATTAGTAACCACTGAGCCACTGATGGCCATATACATGTATATTTTCATTCACTCACTTGCCAGATCGCTTAATCTTGTTAGGGTCACAAGGAGGCCGGAGCCTACCTCAGCCGATACTGGGCGAAGATGAGCTACACCCCTCACCAGACCATCACAGGGCCAACACACACACTAACATTCACACTAACATTCACACCTAGGAGCAATCTGGAACAGCCAGTTAGCCTAATGTGCATGTCATTGGACTGTGGGATAAAACCTGAGTACTCGGAGGAAACCCACACAAGCATGGGGAGAACGTGCTGACTCCTCACAGAAACACCCTCGAACCCAAGGCCTTCTTGCTGTGAGGCGGATGTGCTAACCCCTACGCCACCTTTAGATGTTATTAGTGTTAGCAGGTGAACGGTGATGATCTGACTTTACGCTACACCCCCTTAAAAAAGGCTCCTTTAAGATTCTTTGGAGGTTTTGTGGTTCTAACAGTAGAAAGGAGTTTTACTTGAAATCTTTTTTTTAAGAGAAGCCTCACATCGTACCTTTTATGGTGGTAAAACGTAGAGCAGATTCGTGGTGTATATGCCGCAGCAGTAAGTCATGACCTTTTGCATGTAATTAAATAATAAATAACGTATTTTATGAATATTTATAATAAATTCTATATTTCTGTCTTTTAAGTGGCACTGTGACTAAAAAAATGAATCATATTTAAAATACAGTTCATATTATATAACACTGAAAGCACCAGACAGACTTTATCCCTTACTCTTGTTCTTATTTCTGAACCTTTGTGCCATTTAAGTACCATTTTCCCCCCATCGTCATCAAGTAACCTAAAAAAAAAGTCTTTTCTCCCCCTTGTACCGCTTTTTATCTGTCAGCTTCCTCACCATGTGTAATAGTCCCAATGGAAGTGCTGTTGAAACATACACCTCGCTCCATCAACTTTTTACACGCCACAGCTGCACTATGGCGCTGAGAGATCAAAATCTTTCACTAATGATCTGTACTATCTTCATGCATTACCCTTTCTATAAAGGAATTCTGAGAGATTCTCATCAGTATCGTTGTATGTGAATTATTCTTGCTACTCAATTACGCAATGTCAAATTCTGCTCATTTTCCCATGTAGAAATTAAGGTTTTTATCTAAAAGTCAGGGCATTAATAGCCAAATAATAGCCAGAATGAATGTGACTTATTATTATTATAATAATTATTACTACTACTACTACTACTATTATTATTACTACTACTACATAAATATCACAACCCACCACAGTATTTACATGCATTATGGACTTATTACAGTGGTTACTGTTTAACTGAAAACTTCAACTGAAAAGGTTTAATCTGAATCTCAGTAACTCAAAAATAAGCCACTTACACATAACAGCAACTCAAATCCAATGATAATTTTAATTAAAAAATAATTGCTGAGAGAAAAATGAAGGAATAAATATCACAGATATTTTGTTTTCAAGATGAAGTTCAAATTCCTTATACATTTAAATAATTATGGCCAGTAATTAATTTATTATATTGATCTATAAATAAAAGTAACTCAAGTCCAAGGATAATTGAAATAAAATTTTGTTGAGTGAAAAACGGAGGAATAAAAAGCTACTTTGAAGCAATTAATATCCCAAATATTATGTTTTCAATCTTAAACGTTACTCGATAACTAGCAACATGTGTTAGAAAATTTGGTATCATTTTAAATATCAGCTACAAAATAGTACCAGCAACTCAAAATTAATAATTTCTGACTTAATACCCACTTTGCTGTGATGGGTCACAAATTTAGTATACATTTAAATAACAATGACTAATATTTCATTTATATTTATATTACAACCTATAAATAAAAGCAACTCAAATCCAATTATATATATTTTTAATTTGGCTTAGTGAAAAAAAAATAAGGGAATAAAAAGCTATATGACTGCAATAAAAATCCCAAATCAAATAATTTAAACATAAAGTTTACATTAAGTAGACATTAAAATAACCCTAAGCAGTATTAAGAGCATGAATGCATCCCATAGCCAGATTATGTTAATTTGACTAATTTTTTGTTTTTTACTTGTGGGGTTGCAAACATTTAAGAATCCATGATATAAAGAATTCTTTGATTTGGGGCAAAATTTACAGCAGGATTTTATGAACGCAGGAGTTCTAATAAGACTAAAACTGGACCCCCTCGGGAAAGAGGTTTTACAAAGAAACAAGCAGTAAATCATCAAACTTCTAAAATTCCACAATTTCACATTTTAGAAGATATCTATGAAGAGGCTCCAGACTGACTCCAGTGCTTATTTCCTCGTGTGAATACAGTAGGTCAAGTACCCACATCAGCTCGCTTTCATTCACAAACGAATATGAATAGTCAGTGATGCCCTCGGAAGATCATTCACCCCGATAAAGGTGCTCATGCTGTTTATGTGTTTGTTCTCTGTAACTGGAGACACAATCGTGCTAACAGCCTGTAAACTACTGGGCCATACAAGTACAGTCACAGTTCTTTCCCTGTCTCACTGCCATTTCCTCCTTCGACCCTCTCCCAAACTGTATCAGCTGTACGACTTCCCAAATAATTCTTTAGGATTTAATTCAGTGTCATCTGCTTCTTGCTCTTTAACTTTCCCCAAAATCCATCTCAGTGTGCTGTCTTTTTTTTTGCATGAACACTAAACTTAAACCTCCATGAGGAATGTGCTGGTGCTCCTAATGAGATTAAGTACAGAAGCATTGTCACGTCTAGACACACCGAATCCACAATACACAACCCCCCTCCCCCCTCCCCAACCAATACATGCATACAGGGGACAAGCTGTCCCTCAGGTAAGCTCACCTGCAGGTTTGCCTCAGGGCTTGCTTTCTGTCACAAATCTATTAATGCCTATAATGGACGTGATTTTTCACTCCAGCTCCACCGACGAAGAGAATCCCTTTCTCCGGGGCATGTTCTAAATATGCTAAAATATGAATAAATATAATTCCATTAAAAAATGTATTAATAGGAAATATGTGTCAAGAGAGGTTGCTGTGGTAAATATTTAAAAAGTAATGAAAAGACGATTTCTTTGAATAGTATTTCTCTAAAGAAAATATTTTTATTTTAAAGGTTTCACCGAGTGTAAAACTTATTGAGCTTTTTAAAAAAAATAACTCTAATACTCTCTAGATAATTACATTTCTTACTCTGGTATTGTAATATTAACATCATAATTTTATTTCACTAGTATTGAATTAGGGCGGCGCAGTGGCGCAGTGGTTAGCACGTCCACCTCACAGCAAGAAGGGCAAGGGCGTTTCTGTGTGCATGTTCTCCCTGTGCTTGCGTGGGTTTCCTCCGGGTACTCCGGTTTCCTCACGCAGTCCAAAAACATGCACAGTAGGCTAACTGGCTGTTTCAATTCACCCCTACATGTGAGTATGAGTGTGAATGGTTGCGTGTGTGTTGGCCCTGCAATGGCCTGGCGAACTGTTCAGGGTGTACCCCGCCCTCGCCCAGAGTCAACCAAGAGGGGCACCAGCCTCCCCACCACCCTAATTAGAATTGAGCAGCATAGAAAATGAATTAATGTATTACTGAATTATTTATTAACCAACATTAGGATTTGGAAATATAAAACATAAGATATTAAAACTATAATATTGTATTTCATATGATTCTCAAACCAAAAATTATCTTTTTCTGCTGTAAGCACGCTCACACATCTCCACTGATGATATAATGACCTTATATCTGTTTTTCCAGTGAAACTGAATAGATTAGTCTGTGTGAATTAACAAACATATCCCGAGTGAACACACTACTGTTTGTGTGAATGTGTAAATATGCCATTTAGACCGTGGCTCCTTTATACCCTCACTCACTTTAACTAGCAGCATTAGCGAGATTTCATTGTTGACTTGTGCTCCAGGAAGCCCTGTGCATATTTGCTTAAAAGTCTTTTAGCAGTTCATAAAGATGGCCTGGTCCCCTTCCTGTTGGGACTCTATCAAGGCTCTGCTAAGTCTCTTTGATTTCACCCATCCTCCAATCACATCATGACATTGACTCAACCCTGGGCTACTTCAAAGCCTGAGAATGGGGGCCCAAGCTCCGCCCACCAGCAGTGTCCCCTTAAAACAGCCCGATGTCCTCTGTGCTGCTCAGAAAGCTGAATGCCCTCATCCTCTTCATATCTCTGGAGTTAAATTGATTGCTACGGATCTATCAAAGCTTCAGGGAATCACATGGAGTGCTTAGTCTTGTGACCGAAAACTATTTTGGACAACACTGATATATCTTATTATCTCATCTTGGTTTTTTGGGTGAATCTTGAGAAATGCAAGCCATTAGAGGTAAGTTTGAACTACGTTTGTCTTGTAAACTTTTTAAAAACACACTATTATCCTTTACTAAAGTTTATGAAGGCTCAACCTCTGTTCCCTTTCACTCAGACCTCAAACACAACTTCAGTATTCCGCCTCCTCCTGCAATGGCTGGACCAACTGACTCCTATCACCAAGGGAACATCAGGATAACCCTGGAGGACCCTGAGCTCTGGAAGTCCTTCCATGAGATTGGGACCGAGATGATTATCACTAAACCTGGCAGGTAAAGACTTACCTGAAACAATTCCAGCTTTAAGGGTAGCCTGTTTTTGGGGTTATGGATATTCGAGATGAAGAATGATGTATGCAATGTGTGTTTATTGCAGAAGAATGTTCCCTCACTGTAAGATAAATATTTCTGGACTTGTGCCGTATGCAAAATACATCCTCCTGGTGGATATCGTGCCTGAAGATGGCTTCAGATACAAGGTACGAATCAACTCTTGGCTTGTTTCATTCTTAAGATAAAACCAGTACGGAGATGTAGCAATTTTCTTATTAAGGGCCTTGTTTGGTTTTATACACGTCTACAGCAGTTTATAAAATGCAGAGACATCTGAAGATAGGTAGAACACGTATCTTGGCCACCTAAAATCTTGTGCTTTTTGTGGTGTACTCCCTATTGATAAGGCTAAAAAAAAATGGGGAGACAGTAAATTAGTGATTGGGGCAGTTGGCGCTTGCCTGTGTGTCCAGAGTCTTCTCACCACTGATTACACAAGTCACACTCCACTTCAAAGGTCCCGACTTCTTCCTGTTTTTACAGGAGCAACTGGGGGTCCCCCTCCCCAAACTCACACCCCCCCCCCCCTAAATGTTTAGCCCTTCTGTCACTGGCAAAGCAAGTGCAGTGACTCTTCTTTGCCTGTGCACTGAACTACTTGACCATGACCATTTTTCTTAAAACTTACAAGTTTCTTCTTCTTGTGCACAGTGGAATAAAGACAAGTGGGAGGTGGCGGGCAAGGCTGAGCCACAGCCACCTTACAGGACCTACCTGCATCCAGACTCTCCAGCTCCAGGAAGCCATTGGATGAAGCAGTCGGTCTCTTTTCTCAAGCTCAAACTCACCAACAATGCTCTCGACCAGCATGGACATGTAGGTGTCTCCTTCTTAACAGAGATCCTGGGCTCTTTTGTTGAAGTCTATTGTTGAGAAATGGCATAAGCAATGATGCCATAGTGCTATTGAAACCAAATGATGACTGCATTTTTCTCTGTGGTGCAGATCATCCTGCATTCCATGCACCGCTACCACCCTCGCTTCCACATCGTTCAGGCTGATGACCTCTACAGTGTACGCTGGAGTGTGTTCCAGACTTTCACCTTCCCTGAGACCTCCTTTACTGCTGTCACTGCATACCAGAACACCAAGGTTTGTCTCTTATTGCACACAGAAATATCAAGCACGTGTGCAGACACTTGTTTTGTTTGGGGCTCATGGCTGTTGCGCTCCTTTTTCAGATTACAAAGCTCAAAATCGACAACAACCCTTTTGCCAAGGGTTTCCGAGATGAGGGCATGAACTCCAAAAGGTGAGGAACTGCACCAACAGAAATGTGTTGATGATCTTGCCTGTTTGTAGTCCTGGTCTTGGTAAGAGCGTTACTGTTTGGAGTGTACATGTTCTCCCCATGCCTGCATGGGTTCTCTCAGGAGTAATTTGGTTTCCTCCAACATTCCAAAAACTTGTACATTAGGCTAACTGGCTGTTTCAAATTGCCCCTAGGTGTGGGTGTGAATGAATGGTTGTGTGTGGGTTAGTCTGGTGAGCTGTTCAGGGTGTACCCTGCCTTCACCAAGAGTTGGCTGAGATCCATCCTCCCCGTGAGCCAAGTAGGATCAAGTGGACCATTGTAAATGTTTTGTTTCTTCTTACCCTACACAGGCGTGCAAGCAGAGGTCCGGCTGATACCGAGCGGCTGGCTAAGCGGCTAAACTCAATGGTCAGGGATTTGGATCAAGAGAGTCCACCAGGTATGGACTGGTCAATCCCAATGGTTAATTTGGCACCCATATTCATTAATTTTGGTTGTGATTTGCACTTGTTGTGCACTGTGGATACTAACGGGAAGAATTACCGCCTTTCAGATTTGCGCCGCTCTTCCTATGAGGGACTGACAGAGGCACAAGGTGGATGCAAGGAGGGTGTTAAAGAGGAGCCGAGTTCTCCGTGGGGTGGAGGATCTGATAGAGAAAACACCCAAACCCTGGAAAGAGACTCTCCTTTGGGTTCTAATGCTCGAGACATGTACAGCGCTGAGCAGCTGGTGCCAGGACATGGCACATACCAACCTTACAGGTACCTATAGATCATTACTTACGAAAGTAACTGTTGCAAACAATGGCCGATGAAACTATAGAGAAAATGAATGGCTAGCTTTAGGTTTAGCTCTATTTTGAACTTCAATCTTGGAGTTTTATGCAAGTGATACCAGGAAACATATTTACAGAATGTGGTTCTGGATCTTTTCTCAGATTTCCTGATTACAACAAGTCTCCATCACCTGCCTCCTCCAATATCAGCAGCAGTGCAGGAGGCTCCAGTTTTGAATCTCGAGTGCCTGATATAGGCACCGTGCCTGAGCAGGACAGCAAGGCCACTGATCTGGTTGTCCCACAGTGTCCTCCGCCTGCCACTGCTACTGTGCCAGACTATGCTGGGGTACTGAACGTAGCTGTAGCACAGGCTAAACCAAGCATGCTGGGGCATCATGCACTCTACGCACCCTACGGTACTGATCAGCCCCTGAGCCAATGGAGTGGGACAAGCTCAGCCCAGTACCCATCCCACCCACACCATCATCACCACTTAGCGGCAGAATACGGGACCCAAGCTGTCCATCATGGGTACCATCATGCCAACATGGCCGACTGGAGCCAGTATCCACTCTTCTCATACTCCTGCTGGTGATCAGATATGTAGGATGAAAGTGTGTGGACCCGACTTTACTTGGAAGTTAAGCGGGAATCAAAAAAAAAAAAAAAAGGCACAGGAAGTTTGGACAGAGACCGAGACGAGTCAAACTTGAAGAAAACAGCGTAGTGTAAAAATGCATTTTAGCAAACTCGCTTTTTTTCCCTGTCTTGAAGGTCTTATTGTTCATTCAGATGCTTCATTTGAAGACAAAGCTAGCGCTGACTGCATGATGCATGTTTACCTTGTGTCCTGCTTCCAGTTTCACAAGCATTAGCTGTTTGCTCGGAGCCCCAGAAGGACTAGCTTCCTGTTGAAACGGCTAAAGAAGGGATGTGTTTATTTATTTAGTGAATGGTTTCACTGCGGTGTAATATTATTTTTGTAAAAAAAAAAAAAAAAATGTCTTTGCTGAAAGTGGTACTGTACAAAATGGATGTGTGGAAAAAAGTAAATATTATCTTAAAGTCAGAAGCTGTGATGTTTTTTTTTCTTCCTGCATTTACAATTCCATGTGCTCATTAATGTAAATGTGACGGACAAGTCTTGGTTGATTGTTACGTCCTATACTAAAGGGGGAAGTAGAGTAGACAGGCAGGTTAGCAGGTAGAGCTGATTAGAGTAATTAGAAGGTCTGTGTTACATCCTTGACTACCTGGTATGATCTAAGATCTGATGGATCAGAAACATCAGGAATCAGGTTTCTGCCGTAATATTTATGCTAACATATGCTAAAAAAAAAATAAAATAATTTTTTTAGTCAAGGTTTCATAAACGGTTACACAATATGGTCACGGTGTAAATTTGTTTTGCACTCAGAACTTGTGGTAAGCACAAATCTCAAGGTAATAATCATGCAACATGTGATGCAACTCGTGCTAACCTGATTAGAGAGCAGCAGAACTGAAATAGAGGTGCGTTTTATCCTTTTCTTCACCCTCAGATATACATTATTTTACGATTCCCCCTGTGGAGATGATTTGCTTGTTTTTTTGTGGCTGTTTTTTCTCATTTTCTCTTTTCTTTTGTTGACACTAATGAGGCACCCACCCAACTCTACAACTCTTTCTGTGCACATACTGGTACTCAGAGCTTTTCTGTGACACTGAAAGACTCCTAAGCAGCGTGAAACCTGGGGGATGGCCAGCTCATTTCACATCTCAAAGGAGCAGACACTGATGGCTCCACCGTCCCTGATCTCAGGTGCTAATCACTGCTGTAAAGGGGGAGGGTGTATACGTGTGTGTCTGTCGGTGTGTGAAGCAGAGACAATCTCATGTGTGCAAAGATCTGCTTGGGCCCTAGCCACATCCAGATCGATTCAGATCAGTTCTGGAGAGATTTTTGGTTTGAGGATGTGTTTCTATCCATTTATTTGCAGATTCGCTTCCAACTAGGGTCGCTGGGTAGCTGGAGCCTATCTCAGCCGACCCTGGGCAGACAACCTAAACGGCTCACCAGACCATCGCAGGGCAATACACACAACCATTCACTCACACTCGGGTGATTTAGAACAGCCAATTAGCCTAACGTACATGTCTTTAGACTTTGGGAGGAAACCAAAGTACCCGGAGGAATTCCACGCAAGCGTAGGGAGAGCATGTATACTCCACACAGAAACGCCCTTGCCGAGCCCAGGACTCAAACCCGGGACTTTCTTGCTGAGACATGCTAACCTCTACACTAGCAAACAATGCTCTATACACAAAGCAGCAACATGGGACTCTTGCTCTAAGCAAAAATTGAATGTAAACACTAGTAAACAGTAATGTATCTACTATAGAAACCAACTCGCTTATTAGATCTAATAAAGGTCCAGATATGGCCATCATAATTCATAAGATCCACTCATATCATTATTAGATGACACATACCTCATCAGCCTTTACACTGATCTGGTCAGGAAATACCAGGAGTGTTGCTGTTATCCTCTGCTGCCTGGCATGATGAATTTGTCGCAAGGAGCTCTGGTGTGAGTGCAATATTTAACGTGAAGGGGAAATCTGAATTTCCTTGAGGTCACTGGTATGACCTCTAATATTAAGAGGTTAGTAAGGTTTTAATGAGTCTGGAGCTGATAACAGTGTCCTGGGGATGTTGTGCTGCTAGACAAATACAGTGGTGTGAAAGACGGGGTGATAACAAGAAAGATCAGTGGGCTGGTGTGAACTTGGAACCAGGGGTGAGTTCATTAAGAGGGCAAAGGGGATCATGGGAACGCTTGAAGAGGTTTTTATTTTTTATGTAGTTTAATAACTGTACTGAATGCTGAAGGTGGTAGAACATTGGAAGGGTTGGTCCCTGTGACAGTGAATGATTCAAAGTGAACGATTGATATCTACAGATCTGTTAAACTTCCGTCAGAACATTACAAGTGCAAGCGTGGCACTGGTGGCTCAGTGGTTAAGACTCTGGGTTAGTGATCTGAAGGTCGGGGATTCAATCACTAATACCCCCATGCTGCCACTGTTGGGCCCTAGCTGCAACTTCCCTTCCTCCAACTTCATGGCTGAAGTGCCCTTGAGCAAGGCACCTAACCCCCAACTGCTCTCCAGGTGCCCCAATGTGTGGCAGCCCACAGCTCCGAGTGTGTGTTTGCTCACTTTGGATGGGTTAAATGCTTAGGCAATAATTTCCCTTCCGGGATTAATACAGCATATCAAAAAAAAAAAAAAATTAACATAAAAATAAAAAAGTTATTAAATAAATAAAAAAAACTAAATTACCAGTACTGAATGGTCCAAATATATAGAAGCGTCATACCTGCAAAGTAGTTTGTTATTTTATACTCATCCAAGTGAAACATAGTTCCTTTTCAAGAGAATTCCGGAACACTTCAGTTCTTTAGAAATGGCAAGAACCTCCTTGCGTTGGGTGTGCAGTGCACTTTTAATTCTTGTTCTAGGCCAAGATGTGGACCTCGATGAGCTGTACATCATCCTCACTCATTCGCCAAAACGCTTAATCCTTCTAGGGTCGCGGGGAAGCTGGAGCCTATCAACAAGTGACAATGGGTGAAGGCGGAGTGCACCCTGAACCGCTTGCCAGACCATCGCAGGGTCAACACACAACCATTTACACTCACATTCACACCTAGGGGCAATTTGGAACAGCCAATTAACCTACTGGGCATGTTTTTGGACTGTGGGAGGAAACCGGAGTACCCAGAAAAAACCCACGCAAGCATGGGGAGAACATGCAAACTCCACACAGAAATGTCCTTGCAAAATCCGCGATTTCAACCCAGGACCTTCTTGCTGTGAGGCGGACATGCTAACCGCTACACCACCGTGCTGTCCTCTGTGCATCATGAATTGGCCTAATACAAGTTTCACAAACTGTCCAGTCAGCTTGAAGGCCAGTCTGAAAGCTTTTATTGGACCAGATCATTTCATATAATCTTGTTTTCACACAGATGACAATTAAAAAAATATTGCAGGAATGTACTCTGAGTGCTTTTTAGTCATATACTGCTTATGGCATAAAGGCGCAAAAAGCATGAAAATTGATGTCTGGTTCAAAAAGCTGCATTAATGTTGACATCATATCCTCAGAAGGAACAACAATCACGAATCCCACAGATTCAGCCTCGGCATCATTCCTGGTTACTGTTCCTGTGCTTTCGCAGTGGCGTAAAATGTACAACACTTACTAATGGAGGATATTTAGTACATACTGCTGGTGGTGACACACCCTGAGATGGAAATATAAACCAAATTCTTGTTCAAGAACAATGTGGGTCTGGAGTCACAAAAAAGTCAGGACTTCGGTGGGCCACAAAGAAACTATAAGCACCACTTCATTAACAAAATGGAAGCGTGAATACAGATCTCTTTGAAGCACATTTGTCCAAGTGAGAAGACACATTTTTACAGCCATCTCCTCCTTTTTTGGCTAATTGTACCTAAGCAGAAGGGGATTGAGAAGGCAGACCACACTGCAGCTACACATGTCATATGTCATGAAGACGGCAGGGGGTTTTTCAAGTGCAGAGTCACCTCGCCAGGGTTCTCTTAACTCTCCGCTCACACTCTGGCTCTAATGACTTGCCTCATGCTCCATGAACCTCAACACACACACACACACACACACAACCAAATGAGGCTGCATTTGGAGACATGGCTTTTAACAAATTTGTCTTGTAATGAAACAGAATATGGTCTTATAAGGTGTAATCACCCCCCAGATACCAGTAAAGCCTTGGATGTGAAGTGAAGTGCTAAAAGCTCCCCTGGGCCAAGTTATCAACACACAAGTGGGATAATGGGGCTAAAGAGGTTTTTACACAATACAATACTTCTACAGGGATCTGGAGCAGTAAGATGGATTAGGTGGACAATGCGTTTAAAATCAGTCAATCATCAGATGCGTGGTCCCTCGCTCGGCTACCTGATAGACTTGAAATAAGTTTTGTTTATCATATGTAGTTTATCACTATTACGTTTTGTGATTTGTTTTACTCATATTCGTATATTTAATTAAATTTAATTGGCGTCACCGTCACCGTCTGATTGTCCAGCAATTTTTTTTTTTTACAGCGCTCGGCTTTTCCCGATTTGCCAAAAGCACTCGATGATCAGTATCGCGCCTGCACTGTGCACGCTGGCCTCAGTGTATCTGCTTATATTTTATATATGCTGTAACAGGGCTAGCGAATTTGAGTGCAACTGTGGAATTTTGGTGTGCGTCGCACCTTCTGGGCTCTTTGTTGTGTAACGTGTTAAAATAAACTAAAACTATTAGTTTAGAATAAATTCACTTAATCGGCTCTAACAATATAGTGCATCCATATCCAACATGTAAGTATATCTCTCAGTAAGAGTCCCTACGTAATGTCAGTCACCACTATTTCCAAGTGACTGTATAAATGAACAGCTGGCGTTAGCATTGAGCGATAATGAATAGACCCAGCCATGTCCACTGTTACTGTTACGATCCCTTTGGATCATCTTCAATCATGTTATAGTTTGAGTTTTTGTATATGTATTTGTGTGTGCATGTGTGTGTCCCTGTATGATCATTATTTCTACTTTCATTCAGATTTTTGTCATTCCAGAAAAAAGTCAAAAATGGAGATAGCAGGTTTCATCAGGAAGCTGAAGTTATTACTATTATTTTTGTACAAATGCCATGATTTCATGCCTGCAGATAAAGATGCCCCCCACTCTTGTACTTTTATTCTGTTAGTTGTATTTACCTACAGAATGAGATTGCATTCACTTGAGAAAAAAAACAACAACGTTTGGCTCGGTTTCTCTAAATTAACGAGAGAATTTTTCATGAAAAAAATTGCCAGTTTTTCTGAATTAATGAGAAACCTCTAAACAAAAGAAGC
>JAQMYF010000012.1:9660832-9678967 GCA_030014195.1 Neosilurus mollespiculum | reverse complement strand
TCACCTAGTAGACACAGTGTGGGATTTGCCGGAATATTACATTTAAACCACGTTGACATATCTTCACACACCTGGAGGTCTTTTATTTTAACGCCAGTCTGCGGCAGGTATTATCTGGCTCTGTAAGTATTAGTACAACAGTGTAATGCTATTCTTAAATTACACAAAAAAGTTGAGATTTAGCAGTTTTGTTGTTAGTGACTGGGCGGTGCCATAATGAATCTCCCTCTTCGTGAAGTCTCGCGAGAATCAGAGAGCCATCAGAGACACCCAAGGTTTCACCCAAATGAGGATGGATGGGTTTCCCTTTTAAGCCTGGTTCCTCTCAAGGTTTCTTCCTCGTGTCAACTGAGGGAGTTTTTCCTTGACACTGTTGCCATGGGCTAGCTCATTAGGGATGTGTAGGGGGTTGTAGAAAAATGTTCAAATTCCTTTTTAATTACTTTTCCTATGTAAAGTAAAATGTCTGCTTTGCGACAATGTCAATTCTAAATACAAATAAAACTGAACTGAAATGAATTGTATTGAATTGAACTGAATTGAAGGTCATGGGTTCAAGTTCCGGGCTTGGCGAGAGCGCTTCTGTGTGGAGTTCAAATTCAAATTCAAATTCAAATTCAAATTTATTTGTCACATGCAAATTATACACAGTACAATATGCAGTGAAATGCTTAGTACGACTGTCCAGAATGTAAAAAATAAACTGTCAGGTAACAGGGAGAGAACAAAAGAGCAAAGATCAGGTAAATAGTGAGTTTGCATGTTCTCCCTGTTCTGGAGTTTTCTCTTAGTACTCTGGTTTCCTCCCATAGTTCAAAGACATGCACATTAGGCAACTGGCTGTTCCAAATTGCCCCTATGTGTGAGTGTGAATGGTTGTGTGTGTGTTGGCCCTGTGATGGTCTGGTGAACTGTTCAAGGTGTTCCCCGCTTTTGCCCAGTGTCATCTGAGATAGGCTTTAGCCTCCCCGCAATCCTAATAGGATTAAGTTGCCCCCCCCAAACACACACACATGAATATATGGCAATTTCAGTCTTACTCTTCCAGGATTCTCATTGAGAGTGAAACTCATCACAGCTATTGAAATCAATCAGCACATTCAAACCACATTTCAATATTATGATGTGTTCCCTTCTTTCTGTGCCATTTGTACTCCATTACGGCATTTGATTAATCACCTGCAACTATTTATAAAGCAGGTGTTTCTCACTTCACGCATGTTAAAAAGTGCCCAAGAGGGGAACAGAACAGCAAGCTCATAAGTGTACCTACTCCTAGAAAGAGCAAGAGACTGATTCTTAATCACACAAACACACTCTCTTGCTCTCTTCACTCCTCCTTTTCAGCTCACGTCTGCCTTTTTCCTCCATGTACATTCCACTTGTTCTGAGAAGAACATGCATTGCTTGCTGTTCTAATTTAAATGCCAAATCCAGTGCTAGCACATCCATGAAACATTGCTGCCATAGTCGACTACTTTCAGCTCATTGTCTGTTGGCCACTAATTTGATTTTGGTTCTCCAATAAAATGTCATTTGCTGTATGGTAGAAGGTCCTGATTCAGTTGCCCCCTTACCTGGTGGTCTCAGACTTGACGCAGAGAACGACTGCTATTTTTGAGGGGAACAAGTTCATAAGGAATGCTTGACGATCACACATGCATTGCTTTCAGCGCTTAAGTGGCTTTGAGCAAAAGCAGAAAGGATGCAATAAATATTGACATATGAACAGAGAGAGAGAGAGAGAGAGAGAGAGAGAGAGAGAGAGAGAGAGCTGTGCTTGTTTTTCATCTTCTTTATGTTGTTTCCTATTAAAGGACCTCTGTATTATCCTCTAGGATGTCTGCTGCTTTCAGTCAATGGTTTTCAAACATTTAAAGCATTGTTCGCTAAAAATCATTACTATTACTGATTGTTACTACTAAAACAATTACTCGTTTTATTTCACCTTTCCTAAACACCAGAGGCAGTGAAAATCATGGGTGCATGTGGGCACACAGGCTAAGACTATCCAATTGCCACGAATGCGCACACACACGGGGACGCAGACGAAGGAAGCAGGTGTGGTTTTTAGCTCTGTTGGTATGCATGTAGGCATTTATAATGCTTATGCAACTAGTTTTACGGATTGACAATTCCTCACAAACTGAGTGTGTCCTCGGTATATTGTGTAATGAGAGGCAGGTGTGAGGATTTTGCGGAAAGGGTGCTGGGCACAGACTTAGGTGTAGGTGCAAACATAGATCTTAGCATGATCCTGTGGCCTACCTGTTATGCCGGTACCAAGAACAGATAGACCGAAATGCAGGACAGAGACGATAAGATCAGGTGAAAACAGGAATACTTTATTAGAAACACGGCTATCGTGGTACATGAACACTATGAACTGTCGGCTGGATCGTATACTGAGATACGTCCTCTCTCTATGACGGCACAAGCTCTCTCTGTGAAGACGCAAGCGCTCATTCAATGATGGCCCAAGACGATCTGGCGACCGGGACAAGGTAAGCGGCCCCCTTTTATCCTCTGGTGGGGATGAGGAACAGGTGAGCTAATCAGGGCGGAGCCTGTAATCAAAGACACACACGGGAGAGGAGAGAGCAGATCAAAACAGACAGACATGACTAAGTCCCACAGCGGGACCTCACACTACCACATCAGTCTTTAGCAAGACTATGGACTTCTTGGTTACTGACATGCACATGAACACTAAAGACTTTCTGGCAAAGGCATGGACTCAGGCATAGGCATGGGCACGGATATGGGCATAGGCATAGGTGCAGACCTTGGGCGTGAGCTAGGACATTAGCTTGGACAAGAGACTTCGTCTCAGGCATGGGGAATGATTTGAAATACCACAAGGGCTAAGACATGGGCATAGACTCAGACATAGGCAAGGTAATGGACATAACAACAGTAATGCCAGGGTTCACCTTGCTGACCTCCAGCAGGAGTGTGGCATCAAAGGTTGCCTTACTATCCTTAAACCGAAGCCTGGCATTAGAGGACACCTCACTGACCTCTGAGTAGAGATCTGGAAGGGGCATGTCATCAGAGGTTCTGCTCTTTTAACCCCGAATGGATCTCTTGAAGGGGCATGACATCAGAGATTCCCCTCTTTTACCACTGAGTGGAGCTCTGGCAGGGGTGTGACATTGGAAGTCACCTTACATCCAGCAGGAACATGGCATCAGAGGTTGCCTTGTTGTCCTCTGGCTTGGGCATGGCGTCAAATGTTGACATATTGACCTCCAGCTTGGGCATGGTGTCAAAGGCTGCCATGTAAAACTTCAGCTTAGGCATAACAGGTCGCAGTGCTGTTCTTCATTATCATATGTGAAAGAGCCACACAACACTTTTCCAACCAGTTAGTGACAGGGTGTGTCTGTGCTTCTGAACAGCACAAATACATCATGTTGCTGATTGGCTGGAGGGGAGAGGGGGTGTCAGTGCCATTGCCTTGGGGGCAGAGCTTCTGAAGGAGCACTGAAGGGAGCTGTGTATTTGTTTTACTGTTAAGTTAAAATATCAACAGTTTTAAACCACAACAAATAAACACATGCAAACCAAGAAATAAACAAATAAATTATAAAATAAAAGTCTTCTGTAGTAATTATTTAGTTCAGAATATTATTAGAACTTTGCCTGCCTGTTTTCTGTAAAACAAAAACAACCATTATTATATCATCCAAAATTTTACAAGGTTACAGTATAATTTACAAACATTATATTGTTAAGTTCTTAAATTAAACAGTAAAATGCCTCTCAGTGACAGTGAGAAAATGTTCTGCTATCCTAAAGATATTAGTTCAACATAAGGAAATGATTCGTAAAAGCACAGCGGCTCCAGAAACTCATGTGTAAGTTATGTGATTGAATTACATTAATAATGAAATCCGTGAGTGCCTTAATGTCTCCTTTCCGTCCTACCGTGGCACTCTCACCTGAATTTAAATGAACCTTTCTGCCTTTGGGAACTTGCTGCCTGCTCAAATCCACTGCCAGTCGATTCATTTATTTCTGGAACAGACAATAAAATGCCAGTTACTCCTGTAAAATATGTGTAACAATGAACAATTTCCCACAATTATCTCAGTCTACAAAGCAGAGGAATGGGTTTATATAGTTCGAGCATCATTATACTTCTAAATACATCACTTTTTACTTTTTATATAACCTCCCTGTCCTAATTACTCCTAATACAGGTTTTACTTTATGAAGCATACACTCTGAAATAGAGAAATGAGAAGACATCTTGCAATCCCCTTGGACAACTCTGTGATTTCTCCTTCAGTCACTGCACGAAGCCTTGGAGTAATCATGGACAGTTGCCTGTCCTTCTCTTCTCATATCACTAATCTTTCTTGATCATGTTGATTTCTCCTCTTTAACATCCGAAGGATTCGACCATTTCTTTCCACTGAGGCCACTCGGATACTTGTTCAGTTCCTTGTCATCTCAAGACTCACTCCTGGCAGGTCTACCTTTGAGCACAATTCGACCTCTGCAACTGATCCAGAATGCAGCTGCATGGCTTGTTTTCAACCTTCCGAAATTTTCCCACATAACTCCACTGCTACGATCTCTCCTTTGGCTTCCTGTACCTGCTCACATTAGATTTAAAACACCAATGCTTGCCTACAAAGCCAAAAATAGACCTGCACCCTCCTACCTCAAAGAACTTATCACACCCTGCACCGCACCGCGTTCTTCCTGATCCTCTAGAACTGCTAGACTGGTCCCTCCTTCTACCAAGGGACAAGGGGAAAAAAAGCATCTAAACTCTTTATTGTTCTGGCTTCAAGGTGGTGGAATGAACTTTCTGTGGATGTCTGGACAGCTGAGACACTGGATATCTTTGAATGATGGCTGAAAACCTACCCACTGTGAGGTCCCGCCGTAGGACTTAGTCATGTCTGTCTGTTTTGATTAGCTCTCTCCTCTCCCGTGTGTGTCTTTTGATTACAGACTCCGCCCTGATTAGCTCACCTGTTCCTCATCCCCACCGGAGGATAAAAGGGGGCCACTTACCTTGTCCCGATGGCCAGATTGTCTTGGGCCGTCATTGAATGAGCGCTTGCGTATTCACGGAGAGAGCTTGTGCCGTCTTAGAGAGAGGACGTATCTCAGTGTACGCACTGTGATCCAGCTGAGATTTCCTAGTACTGTTCATGTTCCATGTTTTCTGTGTTCCTAATAAAGGATCCCTGTTTTCACCTGATCTTATCGTCTCTGTCCTGCATTTGGGTCTATCTATTCTTGGTACTGGCGTAAGACCCTTTTTCAGCAGTACTTAGATTAGCACTTTGTTTTACACACACACACACACACACAAAAAAAATCAATAAAAAAATCTGTACACACAACAACTATCCACTGAGTTTTTGACTGAGGGTATACTTTGACAAACCAGTATAAAAATATTTTCAGTGATAGTGACTTTAAAGCACTTCTGTAAGTTGCACTGGATAAGAGAGTTTGCTAAATGCTGTAAATGTAAATGAAAATGAGGTTGTAAATGAGTGTGTGAGAGAGAACATTTTAAAGTCATTATTAGAAGCACAGGTAGAGATATAACGGGCTAGATTTGAAGGCCAAATTGAGCATCTGTCACTCCTGAATGTGACAGATCTACACTTACTGTGTTCATTTGATTTCTTTATGAACTGTTAGGAATATGTGGCAGGGATATGGGTCATTACATCACCTGAAGTTCGTACATGAGAACATTAAGGAAATTTGTGTTTGTGTCAAAATGGTGTGCTTGTGTATTTTAAAGGAAGTAAGTTCAAACAAATGGGTGCACATATTTTTTGCCCATTCAGTGAATTTGGATTTGGGATTCTATGTTTTGGGATTACATGTTTGCATGTTCTCCCTGTGCTTGTGTGAGTTTCCTCAGGGTACTAGGTGGTGCTAGTCAGTGACATCCAATTAAAAGAAAAAAAAAACAAAAACAAACAAACAATAAAATAACTGTAGAATTTAGTGTTAAAAGCATGAATATTGGTTATGATGTGGTGATTATGTGTCAACTGGCAAAGAATTTCCTTATTATTAATTCTGAAATAACCCAATCCATGTAATCCATTTTACAATACTGACTTTAAAATCAGACACCTTTTTTCAAAAATTTAGACTTTAAACTCAGAAAATACCCCTGTGTTCTCTCTCTCTCTCTCTCTCTCTCTCTCTCTCTCTCTCAAAAAACAGCAACAACATAAGAGTTCTAAGTACACTTTAATCACAAAGTGCAAAAGAAAATATAAAGAATCACAAACTGCTAAAATTGGAGACTCCTTCCATAAGGCCCCAAAATCCTTCCAAAATTAAAGGCCTTATCACAGATCACTTCTCTGTTTGTGCTGTGGTTTTATGCAAAATAATTGTCAAAATAATGTTACTAAGTACTAACTAAATACAAATACATTGTGCTATTCAAAAAAAGTAAGCATAAATGAAAGCAAAAATGAATTACTTACAGAAGACGTGTTTTTATCACTCACTGTATCATGATCTTCATTTAAAGCTTAACGTAATTCAGTAATTGCCACCAGCATTTTTCCAAAGTAATTATGTGGCAAACCATTTTGGGTCTGTCAGTTGGTCTCATTAGTGTCTCTTCAGAAAGGAAATTCATTTTATAACATTACAAATCTTTGCTATGAGCTTCTTTCTTCAAAGTCTGTGTAGACTTTGATTACAGAAGGTAATCCAGACCATAGCATTAATATTCAGAAACATGCCTATAAACTGTTCACCTGAATTGTCCCAATTATGTGAAAATAACATGACAAAATTTCTAACACTTAAGGGATTTTTTTTATGTGTACTCATTCCAAATATTCAAATTAATAATATACATGTGACTATAGTGTAATTAGCTTGTTTTAATATGTAGTCTATTTTATACTAACAGCTTATCCAAGTGGATTTACTTTACTCTCCTTCCACATGATCTCAGACTCTTAAGAAACATGTTATTTCTTATATACAAACCAAAGGTAAGAATAACCATTATTATTATTATTATGATTAATATTAATAATAATAATAATAATAATAATAACTATATTTATTATATATATTATATAATATGATATAATATATTATATTTTTATATTTATAAATTAATAATAATAATAATAATTAAAAATAAACTACATAGGAACATAAAAGCAAACTTCTGTATGGTTTAGATTCTTACTTAATTCAAGCATTTATGTATATAGTACATGTGAATGGCACAATCTGATTTGTCTGCTATCAGGAAATTAAAAACATATAAAAAGGGGATAATTCATGAATCAAAATGATGGACACTCATGGTCTGTTATGGCCGTCATTCTCCCACCATAAAATGAAAAAAATTAAATAATAATAAAAATCTAATTTTTGATTTTTTTTCTTGTGTTTCTGTGTAGGATATACTAAAACTTTGACTAAGTGTACAAATTCACATTTAGTGAGTTGACTTATGTTTCTGTTTGGTATAGACTATTCTCTGAATGAGCAGGCTCAAAAGACATCATTAACTTCATATTGTTTACCTCTGCTCACAGTACACAGAACTGAGTTGACCTGCCTCTGTAATGATAAAAATGTGAAAAAGAGGTTTTTCTGATTTTTGTTTGCTTTTCTTTATGTTTCCGTGTAATATGCACATGGTGCTCATGCTCATGTGTGGTACTCATGCTCATGCATGAGGCAGCCATAGCTTAATGGTTGAAGAAGCAGCTTTGGGACCGAACGGTTGCTGGTTTGATTCCCGAACCAGCAGGAAAAATGCGTGGTGGCGGTGGTAGTGAGCTGCACCTTCCCTTCCTCCACATTCATAGCTGAAGTGCCCTTGATCAAGGCACCAAACCCCCAACTGCTCTCCGGGCGCCCCAGTGTGTAGTAGCCCTCTGCTCTAAGTGTGTGTGCTCACTTTGAATGGGTTAAATGCAGAAGTATAAAATAAAAATATATATTTGTTATGATTTTTTAGAAGATTTTTTTAATGATTTTTAAAAATGTTTTTATCTTAATTTAAAAATTTTCCCTTATATCTAATAATGATATGGTGAAGGTTCCTAGAAGGAGTAAATGTAAGTTTTTCATAATAGGAAAGCCATCACCATTTCCTTGGTAACAAGACAAGCCTTATTAACTACAAGAAAAACACAGAAAGAGCAGCGGGTGGGGAAATGATATAAAGTAAATGAGAACAGGAAATAACTTGTTTCACAGATGATCCACTTATTGTGATTTTATATATCTATATATGGATAAAATGTATGAAATGCCATTCATTAAAAAATTGGTAAAATAACCAAATGCATCACACCATCCTGTTACTGTTAATTTTCCTGTGACGGCATGTCCGAGTGTTTAAGCTGTCCTTTACTTATGACCGTCTGTAAGCTGCAAACAAGAATTGAACCTTCCGAAAGTGCATACTGCTTATATGACAGAGCATACAATTCCTTTTAACCCCAAAAGTGTGCTAAACAGAGAAAGAGAGAGAGAGAGAGAGAGAGAGAGAGAGAGAGGTTTATTAGAGAGGCTGTAAAGTGAACACAAGCCATCGGGCCCAATGAAGATCTTCTAACCACTGTGGAAAAATACAAATTGAGGTGGCATGGGCACATCACAAGATCAGCAGGACTTACAAAGACGTTCCTGCAGGGCACTGTACAAGGAGCGACAAGGAAAGGCAGACAGAAAAAGGGATGGGAAGACAACATCACGGAATGGACAGGTCAGAGGATAAAAGGAAGCAGAGAAGAGAGAAGAATGGAAGAAGGTGGTTAACTAGTTATCTGTGGTGCCCCAAAGATCACACAGACCAAGGGACAAGTGAAAGTGAGTCAAGTGAAAGTGAGGGAAAAGAGAGAGACCAGAGAAAAGATACAGACAAAAATGAGAAAGAGAGAAAGAATGGAGATATTCTTGTCTATCCAGGTGTTAAGGACTGATGGGAAAATTAACACAGATGGCACACGTTATAGAAAAAACTGGATTTATTCCTCTATCTTCTTCTAAAAAAATACAAGAGAGTTTGGCTTTCAGCCAGTCAGTGATCTAGAGTATACACTGACAGAACAATGCTGAAGTTGGCAGGAAAGAAAGAACTAGACATCCAGAAGTGGCCCCAAGTCCTGATAGTAAAAAATCTGCTTAACTTCAGTGTCAAAAGCTGATTTCTCTCCTTCATCGTTCTCCAAATAATTCGGCACAGCTTGTGCAATTGTATAAGTACCAGATGGGCAGATGTCGTTCTATCTCGGGTAAATGGAGATTTAGCCAGAAAGACTACCGGCAGAATGAGCTTCCAGATGGGTTTCATCAAAGGACTGCGCTCGAAATTAAAGTTGCAGTGTTAGTTATTATATTGTTTGTAATTGTTTTGCTTTTGAAAAAATCTCCTAAGATGAATGTAGCAGCTGTGGTTTATTCAAAGGAGACACCATTTTTAAATCCCTTGTTTTTCTTTTCTTTCTTTCTTTTTTTTTGTTGCTGTTTTATTTTTAATTATTTTATATTTTAATGGTATTGGACACTTTGGCTTTCCCTGGATGGATGGATGGATAGATGGATGGATGGATGGATGGATCAATGAATGTATGTGTAATTTACTGGTTGTTTGATGTTGATGATGAAGATGATGATGATTTAATGAATGAATAAATTGTCCTTAGATGGATAATGGATGCATGGGTATATGATGGCTGATGGATGGATGCATGTAAGTATATTGATAAATAGACAGATGATGGTTAGATAGATGGATGCATAGGTGAATTGATGTTTGATTGGTCATGCTTGTGCTAATCTGGCTGAATGTAACTTTCCATACATGTTTTTTCAACATATTCTTTTGATACTGTCGCTTCACTGATGACATGTCCAAATCCATGATTAAATTATTAATTAAAGTTAAAATCTTATAGATGCAAAAATCTACTTTGTGCTGCACTGTGACTATTTGAGTGTGTGACATATTACTGAGTTCTTCCAGGGCCCAACTTCCCACTGGGTACTCAGATGGCACCTGTTGCCTCAGGCTGAAGCACCAATCAGTAGGAGGACTCGCTCTGTCACTTCCATCCCTGTGCCTACTCATGTAAGGACTGCAGTTGGCAGCAGGAAAGAGCTGTAACTACAGTATGTAAAAAAAGTGGAAAAAAGTTACTGGATTACAGTGGGGGAAAATAGATGGATGGATGGATGGATGGATTGACTGATGGATGGAGGGAGGGGTGGAGGGATAGATAATGAATCAAAGAAAATGATTGATTCATTATCTATCCCTCCATCCCTCCCTCAATGAAGCCATGTTTGAATGTATGGAGGAATGGAATGGATGAATGAATAAATTGTAGATGGATGAATGTCTAATCTGTAATGGCCTGGCAAGCTGTTCAGGGTGTACTCCACCCTCACTCAGAGTCGGCTGAGATAGGCGTCAGCCTTCCCGCGACCCTAATTAGGATTAAACAGTTCAGAAAATGAATGAATGAATGAATGAATAAATATCTAATTACCTGGATGTATGGCAGATGTTGGAGATAGATGGTTGGATGGAAGGAAGGGATGTATGATGAATGGATAGCCTGTAGGGCTCGCTGAATTAATTAATGTTTAGAAGTGTATGGAAGGATGATGGTGGAATGGAATAAATTAATGAACAAATGATCTATAGCTGGAAATATGGATGAAGTAATGGATATGTACATGGTGGAAGGATGAATAAGCGGTTGCCTGGATGTATAGCAGGTGATGGATGGATGGATTATGGATTGATGGATGGATTAAGGGATGAATGTATGGATATGTGGAAGGATCCATGACTGATGGACAGACAGATACAGTAGATGATGGTTTGGTAACCATATGCATCGAAGGATGTATGAATAGCTGATGGAATAGTTTATAAGTAGATGGTTATTTGGCTCGTTGTTGAAATTGAAAGGAAGAAATGACTCACTGAAAATAGGTGTACAACATTATTCCACACTTGTTACTGTCATTATTGTACTTAGTGGAGCATAACTGAAGGGATGCAAATGCGTTGCTTCATTTGGGAGCCAGGACACAGCTGTTCACTAAAAGAGAACTGTGCAGTAAATGATGTGTACTGATTTCTACATATCTAAACTGGTCACATTCCAAACTGTAGCATGCACAGTATTTTACTTGAGTACATCACCTTTATTTCACCCTAAGCTCAACCCAAAATTGGCGCGACAATCCAGGTTTCTCATCTCAGAGCAGGTCCAGTAATGATGTTAGTGGCTTATGGGACTTCGATCAAACGCTTGTGAGATTTATAATCCAGTTGTGGGGAATAACAGGTTTCAAGTGGGATTTATGAGCACCCAGCCACTGCAGTCTCTCAGTAAAGTATGCGTTATTATTTTTTCAAATTTAATTTATATATACAGTGGCCTTGAGAGGTCAATACACTGCTATATAAGCAACACAAGACATTCACAGAAATGTGGTAGCAAACAAAAAAACAACAATGGAAGTGTTCCCAGAGCGATCCATTGGTAGGCTAAGTAATTGTTACATTTTATTTTACTATTGTGATCACATGATTTGGATGTTATTTCAAGTATCTGCTGTTATCATAGCATAACTGGAAATCACACTGCATTAAATGGCAATAAGCAATAATCAGTTCAAGATAGACTCTGGAACAATTCCATTATCATTTTAAACAGCTCGTTGGTCCTTTTTTTTATTGTTTTGGTTATAATAGTATATTTCTGTTTATGTGCTGTATTGTTAGAATTTGTAGTGTGTTGACCTCTCAGGGCCACCATATATACAGCATATTATGAAAACCATTACGAAATACATCAGACAAACAGCAAGACTCAACGATTAATGTCTCCGAAAAGAGAACCCCATTTCGTGATCTTAAGAAGTTTCTTCCAGGAATACAGGACAGGGTTTCTGAAAATCCTCTAATTTGACATTGTGTCAGATAGAGTTCAAGTGTTGCTTTTGGATGTGTCCCAATCCACATGTCCTTCTTTATCAAAACCGACTCCACATCAGCAGATGCACATGACCTTCAACATAAATAAAATGAAATCACCCACGTAGTCTCTAAATAACTACAATGGATCTAAAGGTGTATGGTATGTGCTTTTAAAACATTTGAGCACATTAAAAGAGTAAGCTTTTTAAATCATCCTGTCTGGTGTCTCTGTTGTTTACATGACCTGTCCTTGCACTTCAAGTACAGTCATAACATCAGTATCTCAGTTATTCTTTAGCTTCTCATTATCAGCGATAACTGAGACTTCCAAGGACAGAAAATGACTATTTATGCTTCTGGGTTGAATATCACTAACAAATATATAATCTTACACTTATTTGTGGAAGGAATCATTACAAGAGCTGTAGTTGCACAACAATTATATTTTACTAATCAAAAAAATAGTCGACTTCTAACCCTGAAAAACCGATTCCGGGTAGCGTTATAATCATCAAATGTCAATGAGTTGTACAGATAAAAAAAGGCTACAAATTACTTTTTCAGTATAAATACTTTAATGCTACACCGCTAACATTTGTTCATTCATTTACTATCTGAACCGCTTAATCCTTTTTATGGTTGCGGGGAGGCTGGCGCCCATCTCAGCTAAGTCTGGGCGAGGGCAGAGTACACCCTGGACAGCTTGCCAGGCCATCGCAGGGCAGACACATGCTGATGGCAACCCAGTGGCCTACTCTTTATGAATGACAGCAATGGTTCTTTTACATGCCTCTCGCCACAGACAGTGAGAGACATAGCTGGCCTATGATATCCCAGTTAGCTCAACTGGGGTGACAGCAGCGACAACTTGGTGATATTGGGGCTTGAACCTCCGACCTTTGGATCAGTAATCCAGCACCCTACCACCAGGTCACTAGTGCACCTGCTAACATTTCTTCCGAAAGCAAAAGAGGATAGTTGTCTTGATTTGTATAAAATTTATTTTTTACTAATTCAGCTAAAGTTTTATTGTTCCCGAATTTAGGCACCACACACCGATGAAAACTCACTTTAAGGTGCCTATTCGTTCACTGGGTGTATCAAGTATACATGAAAATTAGATAGTTTTGGATATAGTATAAATAGTATAGGCCAAGATTTTGTTCTGAAACAATTTAGTAACAGCTGTGCGCAGGTTTCAATTACCCACACATTGGGCATGATGATCCAGAGAACGTAAACTAAGCATATGCACCATCTCTTGGTGAGAGCACAGAACTATCATCAGTCAAGTTGGTGATCAACAACACAGACACAGACACAAAATAAGCATTTGTTTCTGATTCATGGCATGTCATTTGATTGCAAATGTGACTTGAGGATGCTTGATATTTCATGCTAATGTAAGACAGATTACTTCACACAGGTCAGATATGAATGCTACATCCACTTGCTGCTTGTTAAAACTTGTAGGATGCATTTATGAATCATTGTGCCAGATTTATAATAACACAACTACTTGTGGTCATACTGCCTGCTATATTAGAAAACCATCACTAAATAAAATAGGGCTACATACCCACATTTTGATCATGTACTCACACCTCCATTAGTTTGGCAGTGAAATCTGAACGTTTTACCCAGCTTCAGCCCCTGCTTCAGTGTTCATACCTTCCAAGTACTACCCTAGTTTTATCTCTCTTGGAATCAGATGCATTCTTCCATTTCTTAACACTAGATCTTGGACTTTTCTGCTTTCTACGAATCTGTGTTAAAATCTTGAATTTCATTTTTGGGTAGATAATTTATTACTTTGAAAGATGGAATGCAGCTTTTCTTGATATTGTCACAATTTTATTTTCACAGAAGCTGACCGACTGCATCTGAACCAACAAACTACTGATAATAATAATCACTACGTGCAATAAACACTCATTCATTCATCTTCCAAACTGCTTGATCTTACTAGCATTGGAGGGAGGCTGGAGACTATCTCAGCCAGCTCTGGGAAAAGGCGTGGTACACCCTGAACAGCTCATCAGTCCGTCGCAGGACCAACACACACAACCACTCACACTCAATTTGCCTAGCGTGCATGTCTTTGGACTGTGGGAGGAAACCAGAGTATTCGGGAACCTACGCAAGGACGTGGAGAACAAAACCACACAGGAATGCTCAGGATTAAATTAAAGAGATTAAATACTTATTTATCACTGATCTGCATTTCCCTACTATTATTCTTGCTCATAAAGTCATAAAATGTGACATGACGCTGTCCCGACAGCAACATTCTCAATTCAACAAAACACTGAACAGTCATTTTCTATTGCCTCTCTAATCTTGCTTCTTTCAAGGTAGCAGGAATCTCTTTCGATTCAATTTTTTTTATATATTCTTCAGGAGTTATACATGGGGAGGTTTGTGCCAGTCTAAAAAATAAAACCTCCAAAGTCATATTCAACTTCAGTTTCTTCTATCTTATGCGTATTCTTGGAGAAATCAATATAGATGAAAACGTATAAAACTAAGGAATGATAACATATGACACACCATTGAGACACCAGTTTTGCTGTCATGACAATGTGTCATCAACCCGTTAGGGCTCTATTTTAACTGAATTTGTCAACAAGTCTATGCAACCCCTATTCAACACTCGTAAACAGAGCAGTAACAGGACAGGGGTGGAAACCGGATCACAAACCAAAACAAAAGACATGTCATAATAAAGGTACCTGCATCACTTGTCTTACTGGAAAATACGCCATGTTCTGTGGGGATTCCTAACACTTCTACATAACCCCTAACTGAGCTTATTTGAAAATGGATAAGTCTGTATTGGATTAAGAGGTTTAAAGGAATTATACTATCCAATTCCCTTTTGTGTGACATCTTTAATGTTGTGACCAAAGGGCTTTGAGGGTAGCCAGCTTGCTCTTGTCAAGCCATGTTTATTAGTAGCAAGTGGGTCGGTGACATGAAAGCTGAGATTTGCAAAGTCTCTGAGCTAACATTAGAACGGCGCAGCAAACACAAATGGCAGGATGATGTTTTTATAAGCTGTTAACTCCTCCCTGGGTACCAAAGCGACTTTCAGTTGTTTTGTTCCTTTCTGATATAACAGAAATGATGTGCTTTCAGTGGGCTTCCTTCCTTCTATATTATAAATAGTGCATTGATGCCTGGTGCTTGTGTGTGTGGGAAGAAGGTGTCTCAGTGCCAACTGTCAGCTCAAACTCTTCATTAGTGTTGTATTGACTGGTACCGGTGAATAACAGTTGGGTGTTGAAACCAGACCCTTTCCTTTCCTAACGATCACTCTGTCCTTCTCTTCCTTTGGTTCCTGGCTCAGTGTGACATTTTCATTCGCCAGGCACCAAGTCATACTCGCCATTACTAGACTGACTGAACCAACGTGAGATCAGAACGAGCCTGAGTCACAGAGAGAATCAACTCCATAATTTCCTGTGATTCAGTAATATCTTTTATGCACCAGCCAAAATTCCTGAAAAATACAGGAGTGTTGATTGCTCTGTATGATTGCTCTGTATGCGGCGATGGAGTGATTAAGATGCAATTAGATACAAGGTGTAATTATTTTTACACTCGAGACCCAACAGCCATGAATTCACACTAGGTGAGGGCCTATATGTGGCTCATGAACATGATAAGATTGCAATAAAAAAAGTAAATATATATATATATATACACACACACACACACACACACACACACACACACACACACACACACACACACGCACACACACACACACATATACACACACACTTAGTGTATGTGGACAGATTTACTTTGAGTGGATTCTCCTGTCCACTCATACATCTCACTCATCGCACTCATTTGCTGAACCACATAATCCTATTAGGGTTGCGGGGAGGCTGGAGCTTAAGTCTGCCGACACTGGGCGAATCCACTTATACCAGCAATGCTAAAGGCAGGAAATATAACAAACCCCAAAATTAACAGATGAATAAGCAGGCAGAACATGTTTTTCTGTATAATGTTTACTCATTTTAATTATATTTGCTGAACTGCCTAATCTTACTAGGGTCACTGGGAGGCTGGAGCCTATCTCAGCCAACACTGGACGAAGGCAGGATACACCCTGAACAGCTTGCCAGACTATCGCAGGGCAACACACACAGTCATTCCAACTCATACTCACACCTAGGGGCAATCTGGAACCCCCAACTAGCCTAAGGTGCATGTCTTTGGACTGCAGGAAGAAACCGCCGTACCCAGAAGAAACCCACACAAGCACGGGGACAACATGCAAATTCCACATCGAAATGCCCGCACCGAGCCTGGGACTCAAACCCAGGACCTTCCTGTTGTGAAGTTGACGTGCTAACCACTACGCCACCGTGCCACCCCAATCAGGAACTTTCTACGCAAAAAGATGTAAGAAAAATATTTGACTGTAGCTATATTGTCGTGTCTGTAAACACAAATTCTCTTTCCAAGAATGCTTCACTTCCAGGCTTATCACCTGATTTATCACATGACCTGACACACCCATACACTCCTTCAGATCACACATTCACTATATCTACACATTTTACACAGCTCGTTGTAAAGAATCAGGCCTGTTGCATGGCTAGTGATGTAAAAAAGCCTGTATTATAGTGAGCGTATGCTATTCTTGCTTTGATTGTGATTGTTTAAGATTGTTTATTTTACAGAGTTCTCAACTGTAAAATATTCCAAGAACCCTGTCAGAACAAATTTATTTATTGAGTAATTAAAATATTAGGACTAGGCTTACATTGTGCAAATGTGTACGATAGCATTCAGTCTATTTATTTGAGCCATAAAGCTGTTTACTTCTGAAGTTTCCACTGAAAGGACACTTTACGTCCAAACTGACATTATTTATAGACTGTTTTTCAAAGTTTGGATTTAAATCAATTGACCAGTCAAACACACCAATAAATATAATTCTCCATAATAAATACAACTTTTATAATAGTGGGTTGTAGAAAACCCTAATCCCCACCCTTGCCCTTGAGCAATTGCTTTGTTGTATAAAAAAATTATAATTGTTTGTATAACTCTGGATAAGAGTGTCTGCCGAATGCTATAAATGTGCATGTCTTTGGAGGAAACTGGAGTAACTGGTGGAAACCCATGCAAGCATGGAAAGAACATGCACACTTTAAACAGAAATGCCCCAGGCTGAGATTCAAACCCCAAAGATTCTCACTGCTAGAAATTAACCACCAGTGATAACCCCTGAGCCACCATGCACCCACCACAATGTCACTGATTATTTCCTTAAACAGCAAACCCACAATTATTTTATTTCCTACACATGAGTCGTTCATGTAAAACTAGCAACAGAATTTATAGAAGACAAATGGGTGAAGAACCAGGAAATGACGCACCCTGGGACATTTTGCATCAGTGAAATTGGAATATACAGAGGGCAAGTTGTGTCACTCATTTCATAATGTCTTGTTTGGTTGGGAATTGTCAGAAACAATCTTAGCTGTAATATTTTATGGATGTCTGCTACCACATTTAGAGACAGGGCAGAACAGATTTCCTGCTGTGTAGTCTGAGGTCATATTTTTTTACCCTGTTCTGTCATTATATTCTGTGAAATCTATTGTAGGTGGAACTTTTTTCCAGTTTATTTTTTATCTTGTACCTAATTATAAGATAAACTTTGCCACAGCTAAAACCAAATTGGGTGGAATTTGATTGCATTTTGAAAGCATGTGCCGTTATCGACAAAAGTTTTGTCGCATGTGTGCCTGATAATGAGAACAACGGATAACTTCACTTCTGATTACCTATTTTCATCAACTACGCCTTACATTAATGCTACAAGTATACAGATTGTTTCGTAAAAGGAACAAGACATCATAAACTTATTTATACTTTTTACAGCTAATAAAAGACGAATATATCTGTTCTAGGCTGGACAAAAATCTTGTCGCAATCATGTAACATCAAATTCTGGATCAAAGTAATTAGTAAAATTAGTAAAAAATAATGAAAAGTGCTTGATTAACTAAATATACGTAAAACACAGGTATTAAAGCAGATTTCAGGCAATTTATGAAATCTTTTTGCAAAAACTGTAGAAACCTTCAAGATCTCCTAAAAGCAAATGAAAATAATTTGCAAGCAGTAGTAAG
>JAQMYF010000012.1:9643602-9656337 GCA_030014195.1 Neosilurus mollespiculum | reverse complement strand
GTCAGCGTGTTTCTGCCCTGCGATGGCCTGGCGAGCTGTCCAGGGTGTACTCTGCCCTCGCCCAGAGTCGGCTGAGAATAAAAATTTCTCATACATTGTCTTTCGTGCCATTCATCGGAAATGTTTGTGCATGCATTCAAATTTTTGACAAATGCCACCCAGCAAACCGTGTCTAGCAAGAAAGCTCTGTATGCGCTAAGGGAACGTCTAGTTTACCCGAAGTAAAATTGTGGCTAGTTACTGGTACAGTCTCAATCGTCTACCACAAGCGAGTTCATTTCTAAGTGGACTTCTTGCTCATCATCCACACTCCTGAGCTTAAATTCTTTCTTCAATGCCCTGGGCTTCTTAGGCTACCCTGCTGGTACTGTTGAGGATGTGGAGGCAGCTGAGACATTGGATGGACTAGGATAAAATGTTTCTGTGAAAAGTTGGGACTGGGAGACCTGGATCTTAGGGCTTCCTGGGATGCAGCTACTTCTTCAGGTGAAAGTGTGGGTGGTGAAGATGGAGCCTTGCATGTCTGCCTGGGGGATGGCTGCTTCTTCTGGGGCGTCTGCTTCTTCCAACCACCCCCCATCCAACAAACCCTACCCCTATCATTTTAGGCATCTTCATAACTCACACAATGCAATGGGGAAGTTTAATCAGTTATATTTTATATTTTTAGCAATTATTTTATACAAATGTTTTGCATACAAACATCATCGGTTTATATTCACGAATCATATGGAGAGCACCCCCAGCTGGTTTATCCGGTCCATCCGTTTAAACATGCGTAAATATTCATTCAGCAGTTGCTGTGGTTTCTTTTAATGATAAGTTATCAAACTGTTTTGATTTCATTTTCAACTTTTGCAATTTTTTCATGTTTGTTTCTTCAATTCATTATAGCGTTTGGCTACTTAAAATATTATTAATATTAAGCCACTGTTAATAGCAAATAAGACAAATAATCAAACCAAGATTTATTTTTCATGTACTTTAAACTTAAGAAGAATTATTTTTTCATCCTCTCAGATGTCTCGATATTTTGAAAGCTGTACAATTTTTATCTCTATATCTCTACGGCTTAGACTATCAGTCACTAAGCAACTAAAGCACCGGCTCCAGGAGCACCAAATCTGTCTTTAACCCTGTTATGTCAGATCTCTATGACTTCCTCATCTGTTACATAAATTGAGAAAGGATGTAACAATTACATGTCCTAATGAAGAGAAGGACCAGTCCAGCGGCAGTTGCCAATTTTGCTTAAACAAGTGAATCAATGGGACAAAGCACATGGACAGGAAATGTCAATTATAGGGGCACTCGTTTCATTTGAAGAATAGACTTTTCACTTAAACACACAGGTCAGCTCAATAAATTAAGGCAATTCTTCTGGAAAACACAGCAGGCCTTTATTTAGTAAGACTTGGTCATTGAATCTTATGGTACTAAGTTTCTTTCCACTGTAAAGGGATACAATTGTTCACCCTTTCAGAGTTGTCAGGCTTCATAACAGCTTTAGTGGTAAAAGTTAGATGAAGCTGCACAAACCATTAGACAGATTAGTCTCTTTTGTTTCAGAAAATCATATTTCATAACTAAATTGAAAAAGCATGAAATTACCTGCCAGAAATTTCTAAGTGTAAGAAAGAGATGACATGATGGGTGAATTACATTGAAAAGAAATTCCATGAATGAATTTAGGGGCCATGGTGGTGTAGTGGGTAGCACTGTTGTCTCACATTAAGAAGGTCCTGAGTTTAAGCCCCATGGTCGGTGAGGGCTTATGATTGTTGGACTGTGTTAAACAAGAAAGGTCTTGACTGGGTATTCAAAGCCCAAACCTTCTTCCAGTGAGGAGACAGTGCTAACCACTGAGACACTGTTCCTTTTATTTCATTTATTTATTTATTTTATCTCACATGACTGGCTGAATAGATAATATTATAAAAAATAGCCGTTTTATAGAACATCGTGACCCCTCAGCCAGGACACCTCAAACGCACGGAGGACAAAAGCCATCCCCTATACAAACAGTTTCGGACAATCAACATTTAATTAGCCACCCTGCGCACAGGTCTAGGTCATAGGGAGTGCCTATGCAAAAGTTCAGAAAGCTATCATGCATATGGGCCGAGCAATGGCCCAGACAATCATTATATGTTCAAGGTCACCATGCCAAGGTCAAAGGACACATATGCAAATTAACTACTGTTTAAGTAGTACTTAACTGTTTTGCAGTTTATTGCCTTGATTGTACCTTTTTAAAGCCGAGAGTCTCATACAAAATTTTGTTATGTGTGAACATAATGACAATAAAAACTCTTGGATCTTGAAGTTAGCTGTACTGCGGGGGGACAGAAGTGACAAATTGGTGATAGTGGGGCTTGAACCCCCAACTTTTGGATCAGTAATCCAGCACCCTACCACCGGGCCACCACTGCCCCTTTATTATATTTACCACAGAAAAAAAAAAGACTTTTAAAAATTTGATGTTTATACCTTGTAAGAGAATTGAAGAACCCTCATGGAGGAGAGGTGAAATGTTTTTATGAAACTTAATAGCAAAGTCCAGTTGTCCTTATTTCAACCCTGGATCTATAACTTTGATGACTGAGAATGTACACAGATATATTACAGTGTAAGGGCCAATTCTACTTCCTGAAACTTTTGTGTGGTAGATTATCTACTGTCTATGGCCTCATGATATTGCAGATATTCAACAATCGCAAGACAAAACCAAGTGCACAAAGTAGCTTCTAAACCCTCCTTGTGGTCTGTAATAATTCCAGTGTACAGAACTCTAACCTTGAGCAAGAAGGTAATATCCTGTCTTGATTTTCCATGCACGATTTCTATAGCTGTAAATGGTTTAGCATTTATTTAGCAACGTTACTTGGAGAATTGGGCTCAATTTAAGTCATGATTGGGCATTTTTGAGACGGGCACTGAGTGCAGAAGTGCTCATATATTCAAAGCCATGTGCACTATGCACTGATTGATGACTATACAGTATAAATGACGAATTTCTCAGGTTGATTTACGTCTGATTTACATTTCCTCACACTGACTGGGTTTAAAAATTGCTTCCTCTGGAGGCCCAGTTGTAGACTAAGGCCTTTCACAGGTCAATCTTGAGCCTCTGATTTAGATTTTGTGACTTGCAAACTGATCAGGACAATTCTTTAAAGGCGCTGCATTAGCTTTCAGATCTGTATTTGACTTTCCCAGGTTCCCCAGTGATTGGACCAGGAGGCTCACAGGAACAGGTATCATCATGTTTCCTTTATGCACCCTCCATACTACACACATGTATGTGTTTATATATATATATATATATATATATATATATATATAGAGAGAGAGAGAGAGAGAGAGAGAGAGAGCTCAACTCACACACAGGTTTATCACATCAGGTGCACATGATGAGAAGATCATTCCCTATTTAAACATCAGTAATTTAGTTTGATGTGTTCCTGACTATTGAAATGAGAGTAAAAGAACTGTCTGAGGCCTTCAGAAAGAAAAATCCTTATTAGTCTGGAAAAGGATTGAAAGAGATCTCAAAAGGTTTTGAAATCAGCCATTCCACAGTCCGGAAAACAGTCAACAAGTGGAGGGCTTTCAAAATGACTGCCAACATGCCCAGGTCTGGTTGTCCTAGCAAGATCACCCCGAGAGCAGACCGCAAGATGCTAAAAGAGGTCTCCAAAAACCCTAAAATGTCATCACGGATCTACAGCAGGCTCTGGCTACTGTTGATGTGAAAGTGCATGCCTCTACAATCAGAAAGAGACTGCACAAGTTTAACTTGCATGGGAGGTGTGCAAGGAGGAAACCTTTTCTCTCTAAGAAAAACATCAAGGCCAGATTGAAGTTTGCCAGAGAGAATTTAGACAAAGACCAGACCAGCATCTGGAATAATGTTCTATGGACAGATGAGTCCAAAACTGAATTATTTGGACACCAGAACAGAGGACATGTTTAGCGTAAACCAAATACAGCATTCCAGGAAAAGAACGTCATACCACCTGTGAAGCATGGAGGTGGGAGTCTCATGGTTTGGGGCTTCTTTGCTGCAGCAGGACCTGGACAGCTCACTATCATAAAATCCTCCATGAATTCCACTGTGTATCAGAGAGTGCTTGAGCAACATGTGAGACCATCTGTAAGAAAATTAAAGCGGAACTGGACCCTGCAACATGACAATGACCCAAAACATACCAGTAAATCCACCAAGGACTGGCTGAATACTAAGAAATGGAGAGTCCTGGAATGGCCGAGTCAGAGCCCAGATAATCCCATTGAGATGCTGTGGGGTGACTTGAAATGAGCTGTACATGCAAAAAAAATCCCTCAAACATCTCACGGTTGAAATGATTCTGCATTGAGGAGTGGGGCAAACTTCCTTCAGACAGATGTCAGACACTGGTAGATGGCTACAAGAAGCGTCTCACTGCAGTTCACTGGAGGCGCAGCCTCTGTTACAGTGCTAATCATTGCACCACCATACCACCTAGAGACAAATCATTTTCCATTAAAACAAAGAAACAACAAGGGTAAAAAACGAAAACGAAAAAAAAAAAACCATCTGCTCAAATCAGACTTCTCCTACATCAGGTTAATAGACCATTAACGACTCATTTTATTGATTCGATTCTTTCTAATATATCAGTTTCAATCGAATTAGCCTGTATAAGTTAAAAGTATTTCATGTACTAGGCTGTAATTTTGACACATAGGGTTCAAAGACAATGTATACGATGAGAAAATGAACATGGAACGCAAAAAGAGCCGACCTAGAATGGTTAGTGGTTAAGAGTCGATTCGTAGGTGCGACTCTTTTAGAAAGAGTCGTTCATACCGAATTGATTCGCTCCCGAATCTCTTGATAAAGCGCTTTCCGTTTCGAGCGCGCGCTGCTGTGAAACCCAGCACACAGAGGACACAGGGCTGATGATCACATGATCAGAGGTGAATGGTAAGCACCTGGAAAGGAATATTTATTATTATTATTATTATTATTATTATTATTATTACTTGGTTAACAGACTGCAGAATGTTTTTGTCGGTAAATTGGTGCACGGGAGTGCGTGCCTTTCTCATGCATAGGGACAGATTTAATATTATTTTTTAAAGATATGCCCCGTTAAATGTTCCCCAGTGCACAGAACCCGAAAACAGATGACGATGATGCTGATGATGAGGATTTTCATTGTGCACGTGCTTCGGAATTCATGCAGGAATCTGACAGATGGCAGAAATAGGATTTGGTCGCGCGCCTTATTTGATGCATGAAAATATGAAGTTTTTCATAATAACAGAAATTAAAATTGGGGGGAAATGTAATAATACACACACTTCAGTCTTATTTCTAAAAAGACAATTAAAAAAAAGTGATTTTTCTAACCCAAATATAAACCTAATGTGTTTTTTCCCCCTTTTTTGCACACAGATGTGGTAATTTTATCCTTCATTTTAGTTTGCATCACTTACCTTAAGCTAATGCATCCATGGAGGTATGCTTAAAAAATACCATCCATGCATAACTTAAAAATGTTCAAAAGCACAGCTTAAAAATGCACAAATTCATACATTTGCATTAATCGGCTGCATGTTTTTGCTTATGAATATCCATCCATTCACTTGCCGGATTCTTCTAGGGTCACATAGAGGCTGGAGCTTATCTCAGCCGACTCTGGGTCCTGAATAGCTCGCCTGTCCATTGCAGGGCCAACACACACACAAACATTCATACTCCTTCTCACACCTAAGGGCAATTTGGAACAACCAATGTCTTTGGAATGTGGGAGGAAACTGGAGTACCCGGAGGAAACCCATGCAAGCACTGGGCGAACATGCAGACTCATGCCTGGGACCCAAACCCAGGCCATTCTTCCTGTGAGGTGGATGTTCCTTTATTTTGCTTACGAATATGACACTATACACATACATGCATTCATACAAATGGCTTTCTCATTATTATTTTGAGTTTCCAGAGTGTTTTTGTTTGGTTTCTTGCCCATAGAAGGCACTATTTTCTCCACAGACAGAAAATAGCAAACAAAACCAGCCATTAAAGCCAGAATGAGAAGTTTGATGGTGTCAGAGATGCAGCAGCGTAGGCTTTGATTCACGCTTGATGCCTTCACACGTCCGTGTGGAAGAAAGTGTGAGAGGGTGAAAGAGAGAGAGAGTGTGTGGTTGACAGGAGCATCATTCCACATAGCGTCTTGGGTTGGTTATAGACAGCCAAACCAACACACACAAACAAAAATGAAATTTGATGTATGTTTTAGGAAGCAAGCATCAGTCAGCCTTAACAAGAACCACAGAAGATAAAAGAAAATGTACTAAATCGATTAGCCTTGTTCGGATTGTTACAGCAGAGATATATGGCTTCATTACATTTATTTGCTTAACTGGTTACATTTTTAAAAAATCTGCTCTCTTTATACATTTACACACTGATAGATCTGTTTAAACTGCCATTGCTTATCACACAGTACCAGGAGTGGACACATGCCTTTGCTTTTATTCTTTTGTGTACATAATCAAATGCAACGGTTCCTAAAATCAATTTATTTTTATTTTTTCACATAAGGTAGCCAAGGCCAGTTGACAAATTAAATCTGAACCTGAAAAAGTAGGATTTTCATTGGATTGAAGTTAATATGGGAGAGTGATTGTGTTTGTGTGTGTTTGTTCTTTCAACTGGAAATCAGAAAATCTCTGTGCATGTTGAATTTTGTGGTTAGCTGTGACTCAGAGGGGTGATTGCATGAATTGCACGTGCCTCTACTACAGGTTGTCTACGACAGCTACTCTAGACTCAAAAGAAGTAACAGTGTACTCTCAGCACTCTCAGAAAATCTGACGATCGTTCATTCTTGTTTTTTGATCAGGACCATGATATTCAATTCAGTTTTATTTGTATAGCACTTTTTACTATTGAAATTGTCGCAAAGCAGCTTTACATAGTCAAAAAATTGAAATAAGAATTTAAACATTTCTTCTACAAACCCTATACATTCCTAATGAATAAGTCCATGGTGACGGTGGCAAAGAAAAAGTCCCTCAGTTGACACGAGGAAGAAACCTTTAGAGGAACCAGGCTGAAAAGGGAAACCCATCCTCATTTGGGTGAAACCATAAGAATACAAACCATGTAGCAGAAACTTCACCACAGTCCAACATGAAGTCCAGTTGGTTATACCACAACTGTAAGTCCTAAATAATTTTAGCAAAAGAGTTTATATCACCAGTACAGGTCCATATGGATCATCATTAGCAGGAGCGAGGGGCTTCTGAGATGAAAACTCCAGCCAGCAGCAGCACACTGGGAGGGACCACAGGACTCACAAAGCAGAAGGATCAGGAGGATCAGGATCACCGGCATCCCAGAAGAAGCATGTGTACCTCAGCAAAAACACAGGGAGAGACAGAGAGACAGACAGAGAGAGAGAGAGAGAGAGAGAGAGCGAGCGAGCGAGAGAAAGAGAGAGGCTGTTAGGTATGCTCCTAACAGTGTAATGGTAAAAGAAGAGTTTATTAGTGCTGAGTGCAAGCAGGGATTCCGGCATGACTGAATAAATCTAACTAAACTAATATAACTGAAAAGACAGAACCAGAAGGAAGACAGACATGATGGCACCCTGTGACATCAGGCAATCAGCCACTCCACTGTCAGCATCCCAACAGATATGGACTTAGTTGGGGTGAATATAAATAGTGGTGATCAATAAGTGTTAAAAATACACAAAACATGGCTCCATGCCCTTCCATTTTACAGAAATTCAACCAAAATTCCTCTGCCATGCTCTCAAATTTGGAGCCAAACTCAGCTACACCTGCTCATTTTATAGGTCCAACCCCCTTTCCCAATACCAAGATCCAGCAAGATCAGTTAATTCGCAATTGTAGCCATGCTTTCTAAGAATATAATACGATAGCATTTTACAAACTAATTTCGATGGAAACCAAAAGGGCAGCAACCAGAAGGTTTGAGGTTCGAATCTTTGCCAAGCTGTCCTCTCACTTGCATGGTTACCTCTGGGTACTCTGGTTTCCTCCCACAAACACATTAGATCAAATGGCTACTCTAAATTGCCCATCAGTGTAAATGTGAGTGTGAATGCTTGTTTGTGTCTATTAGTCCTGCAATAGAATGGCGACCTGTTCAGGATGTACCCTGCGTCCCATCTAAATCCGAAAAATATTTGTTTCAATTTTCTTAACAACCCTGATAGATAAACAGTATGTGTAATGGATGGAAACCATAAAGTGCTTTTTTTTTTTTTTTTTTTTTTTGTGCAGTTCCTTAAGAAGGTTAGCTAGGCTTGCTAAATTGAGATTGTTGCTTGAAGCTTCATGTCAGTTTTGCCTCTTGGCAGTTTGCGTTTTGAATGAAGGTATAATTTTGATTGCAGTACAAAATATTCCTGAAAGGAGGAAAAACATATTGGACTGATCTTTGACTCTAGTTGAAGAGTTTGTAGTCTTGAATGAAATCAATTGCGTAAAGGAAAAGAAAACACATGGTTTAGCACACAACAGAGAAAGATCACTATTTTAGCTTCCCAAACCAGAAAACTGCAAATTTTTTTACCACTGGGTCATGCCACGTAGAACATCACTATAACTGGTGGTCAGATTGATATCATGGCTACACTCAGTATAATTTCAGCCACTCAAAATATCAAAAGAAATACTAGGTAGACCTACCTGTGACATCGATTGGGCCATCCACTGTCATCAGCTCCATTGTGAATATATATGGAACGTGCCATTCCTGTCCTTTCTACATTTTCAATGCATGGCTGTTCGCTGTTCAAACAGAATGGAAAATCCGGACGAACCGATGAATATTGCCCTTCACGGATTTGTGACTGAAAGTAGGTTTAAGTAAAATTAAAGAATATGCGGTCATCTGGTTTGGGAAGCATGTATTTTCTTTTCTTTTAAATAGCTCACTGTAATAAATAGATACTGTGTTGAAACTGCACTGATAAAAGTATTTTTGTTCCAAACCCATTTATTTTGTGATCAAACTGGTTGCAAGTAAACTTGTGTCACGTATATATCTTGCTAGAAATGAGGGGTACCACTTTACACTTTTGGCATTTGGCAGAAGGTCTTATCTCATCATTTCTTATACAACTAGGCAATTGAGGGTTAAGGGCCTTGCTTAAAAGCCCAACAGTGGCAGCATGGTGGTGCTGGGTATTGAGCCCACAACCTTCAGATCAGCAACCCAGAGCCTTAACTACTCAGCCCACCCTGTCCCAAGTGTACCCGTACTGTAAACTCCAGTTTAAAAAGAAAGTCAATGTTATGATATAAAAATGCATCTTTTTTGTCTGTGGTTTGTTTATTTGATCTGTGGGAACCTTCTGGGGACAAAAAATACAAAGCGTGACTTTCACAAAATGAACCCGAACCCAGCATTTCCTGCGTTTTCAAAGATTTATGGGAGACGTGCGACTTTTCCGAGGCCGAGAACAGGACACCAACTACTACAACAACAAAATAAATCCTAAATGATGAAGGTTTGTCTGGTTGTTGTCCTGTTTACTGTGTAATTCGAACCTGTATCAGATGATTTCTAACCTCACCTCATATAAGAGCTCTGCTTGCTTGGCGTCAGCTAATCAAACCCGACACATTACTAGTAATGTGTTTCAATCCCTCAGCTCTCCGTGGTACTCTTCATTACCTCCTATGTTCGCCTTATTGCTGAACTCTTGTATTTTTTCACTGATGGACACAATCACAAGCAGCAGTGGTTTATAAGCTCATTATACAATCATTGCACGTCTTTCATAGTTGTTGGTATCATTAAAAAATGACTCTATAGTATATAGTATGAAGGCTTCGATGCTTTATGGTGGCTATAAAGAGAAAAATGTGGATTTTACTGTGTGGTGTTTATGACATGCCGCATTTATCAGGAATGAGGAACTGGACTGTTTGCTATTTGCATTTCCACTGTGTACAGAAAGAGAAAACAACCCCAAAACCCACAGAACCCAGTGCATGTCATGAATACACACGGTCGTGTCCTTCCATCGACTAAATATACATTAATTTAACCTCAGTAACCAAAGGGAAACCATGTGGCTATTTCAATGTTTTTTTGTTTTTTTGTTTTTTTAAATTGGAGCTACATAAAAAGTAGAGTATCCCCAAAAGGACCATGCCCCGACATACACGTGCCCATCCAAACATGTCATGTTTTATACCTAAAACCCAGCGTTTTACTTGAAGCTATACATGGTGTATTTTTATTGTAAAAGTTATTTAGATTATTTCATAGATTTATTGTATAACAAAGATATTTAAATATACAACGGATACCTTATTGAATTTCTGAGTCGGAAAAAAAATACAAACTTTTTGCTTTTCTTTGCCCAAAATTAGTCACGTGACGCTACTTCTGGAAAATGACGACGAAGAGAGGGGTAGGCCAGCAGGCACCAGAGAATTTAGTGAAAGGAAAGAGTGAAAGAGACAGACAGAGAGAGAAATTGAGAAAAGGTTTTGAGTGGAGAGCATTTTGAGAGATAAAATACAGTGAAAGGTGAGCTGAACTTGAACTGATGTTTAACTGAGAAGTTGCAGGGTTTCTACTGCACAGGTGCGTTTATAGTGTCATTCCACATGCTTGTTTGCAGTGTAGAGTCATAAGGTTGTTATGCAAAAATATTGACTTTATTTTGAATGCGTGATATTTTTTATACAACGATTTTATATTCTGAGTAAGGAAGTCGATTAGCATGCGTTGCAACATGTACATTTACGATGATATAACACCACAACAACAAATTATTTTTTAATTCACCGATTCCCTGTTTTGTGTTGGTCTTGTTATTAACATATCTCCAGAAAGACTTTGGGGTAGTCTTCACATCTTCACCAATTCATCCGCTCTCTGTTCTTCTCTGATAGTATTAGCCAAGCGGTTCTGTAAAGACCTGAATTTCTCATAATCTTGATCCAAGCCGATGCGTTTGGTGCTCTTTTCCCCTTAACAGTGATGCAGATTACTAAACCCCTTCTGTGACATGCAATGCTTCCGCACGCTTCTTTTCCAACTGCTGTGCATGTGTATTCAGAGGCTGCCTAACACACTCGGAGGGAAAGAGCTATCCGCCCCCTTGTACGAATGAGCTCACAGACGCCCATGACTGGCTGGTGATCGCTGTGAGTGACAGGGAAGTGAGCATACGCATGAGAGTTCAGCCAATTAGCTCCCATGGACTCCCAGTCACGGATGGCTGTGGCATCAATCCGGATTCGGACCTGCAATCTTTGGGTTGATAGTCGCGCACCTTGTCAATGCGCCACTCGGGAGCATTTTTCTTGTTCAGTTTCCCATCAGCGATGTGTCTCGAACTATATGTCCGGATTTCCAATCTACCCTAAATTCACACAATTACGACTCACATATGAGATTTTGTAATGTAAACAAGCAATTACAGTCACCTCCTCCAGCATGGAATGTCAATGCTATTTTACCGTGCATGTACACAGTGGCATTGAATCGTCATGCATATTCATACATCTCATGAGAAAAACTGCAATATCTACAGCTAAAATTAACTTTAACACCAGGGAGGCACCATAGTAAATCAGCGAAAAGTTTAATATTTAAATGTATTTCCATTTAAATTTAAGGGGATAAAAAAATAACTATGCCTAATCTGTTTCAAATCTTTGACTGTACAGTTTTTTGAGCATGAGAGTCCTGTTTTTGGCTGAACGCTACACTTTTTCATCATTTAGTGTTGCTTTAAAGTTGTGAAATAGCTCTGAAACAACTTTGTTCCTGTGATCACTTACGTTATAGCAGCTATAAATGATAAATTCATTCTCTCGTCACAATCTTTCGTTTAAACTTATCAAAATGAATTAAAAAAAAAAAAAAATTGTTAAAAGCTTGTCTTGTTTTCCAAAACTGCAAAACGCAAAGTGCTCTGACATGAAGATTCTTTTGGTGGAAAACGTTAGAGCTTTATGTTAACTGCTAGAAAGAGCTGATACTGGAGACTCCTTTCAAAGATTTTCAATTAACATTTCTTTACAGGGTGGCATGGTGTCGTAGTGGTCAACATGTCCACCTCACAGTAAGAAGGTACTGGGTTCGCTATCCGGTATCAAGTGTTTCTGTGTGGAGTTTGCATGTTCTGTACTAGTGTGGGTTTCCTCTGGGTACTCCGGTTTCCTTCCACAGTCCAAAGACATGCACACTAGGCTAATTGGCTTTCCCAAATTGCAGCTAGTTGTGAGTAAGAGTGTGAATGGTTGTTTGTGTTGCCCTGTGATAAATAGGTAAATAAAATGCCTGCGATAAAATGTCTGGCGAGCTGTTCAGGGTGTAACCCACCCTCGCCCAGGATCGGCTAAGATAGGCACCATGAGTGAGTGATGAGTGAGTGTGATATAATTCTCAAAAATGTCCAGTCCCTGACAAAAAAATACTGCAGAATGCCCCATACACACACACACACACACACACACACACACACACACACACACACATATATATATATATATAAAAAATAAATAACAGCCAGTCATGTTCCAATATGCAAATGCTGCCTATCAAGGGAAAGGGGGTGGGGCATATAAGTTTGGGGACATTTTTAATTAGCATATTTATAGGCTTTCTTAAAATATGTCATGTCATGTCATTTTCTGAACCGCTTAATCCTAATTAGGGTCGCGGGGAGGCTGGCGCCCATCTCA
>JAQMYF010000012.1:9612632-9626855 GCA_030014195.1 Neosilurus mollespiculum | reverse complement strand
CTCCCCCCTCTCTCTCTCTCTCTCTCTCTCTCTCTCTCTCTCTGTCTCTCTCTCTCTCTCTCTGTGTCTCTTTTACTCTCTTTTCCACCCCCTCTCCCTTCCTTTTGTTTTCTCTCTCTTCCTCTCTCTCTCTTTCTCTTTTGCTCACTTTCTCTTCCTCTCTCTCTCTCTCTCTCTCTCTCCCTCCCTCCCTCTCCCTCTATCCCTCTCTCCCTCTCAATGTCCCTGCCTCCCACTCCATCTATTTCTCTCTTCCTCTCCCCCTCTTTCTCTTCCTCTTGCTCTCTCTCTGTTCCTCTCCCTCTCTGTCTCTCTCTTTTCCTCTCCCTTTTTCTCTTTCTTGCTCTTTCTCTCTCTCTCTCTCTCTCTCTCTCTCTCTCTCTCTTCCTCTCACTCACTCTTCTTTGTGCCCCCTCTTCATTTAACCAAATTTTTATTATAATTTTTTTTTCTTTATACAGAGGCAGGGACGGCAGAATGGTGACGCAGTAGTTAGAATATCCTGGGTTCTGGGTTCAACGCCTGGGCACGGGTGTTTGTGTATGGAGTCAGCATGTTCTCCCTGTGCTTACGTTGGTTTCCTCTGTGTACTTCGATTTTCTCCCACAGTCCAAAGATATGCATATTAGGCTATTTTGCTGTTTCAAATTGCCCCTACTGTGAGTGAGTATGAATGGTTGTGTGTGTTGGCCCTGCAATGGTCTGGCGAGCTCACTAAGACTCACTTAACCTGATTTTAGTGCTCCATGTTAAGTTTACTGTTGTTTCAAATCTGAATGCAGGTAAACGATATCGACAAAAAACAAAAACGGCTCTTATTACAAGACAGCAAGAGTAAAGTTGATTTGTGCCGCTATATAGAAAAATTCCCTGAATAAACAAGGTGCATAGCCCTCAAAACCGACATTATATTGTATCATTTTTAAATTTGAATGAAATATTAAAATGCATTACATCTATAAAATCTAATGTTTGTAATTGTTATTGTTTTCCACAATATAAAAGCACCATTAAGGCATCGAAACCCTGAGCAGGCAGTTAGTAACAGCCACCACATGTCCATGAATGTGTCTTTTTTTGAGGTTTATTGCGGCATTTCATGGAGCTCCATGGTGTAAAGCCATGAGCTTGATTTTGTTGTTGCGTCCGTGCCCACACAGGCAACCCAATGCGAGTGGGTGCGTCGTCGGTGCTGAGTGCACATACACCTCACATGTTCATTTTTAGTCAGTGTTTTTTCTTTTTGCAATTTGAAAAGTTTTGAAATACCTCTGAAAAGACGGTACGTTATTATGGCTGTTTACTGAAAATAAATGAAAACATTTTCAGAGCTCCGCTTTTAGGCAGCGCCTCAATATTTATATTATCTGGCTGCTCTCTCAAGCTCACATGAAAATAAACATTGTTTTTTTATTTTCTGTTCGGATCCCAGGCCCCTATCAATTCACGCTTCTATTCTCATCCAGATGCCTTGTGAACCTTTCTGGCAAGCTTCCTAACAAAACGAATAGTGCACTCCTCTTTGTATTTATTTTTGCATCTATTTATAATACATTATCTGATCAATCTGAAAAATGTTCTTGTATTCAGTTACATCCCTAATATAGAGATTTATATCTCCACCAGGAAGGTTATGTTTTTGGTTAGGTTTGTGTGTTTGTGTGTTTGATTTTCATCAGATTTCTACCAAGGGCGGGGCTTTGGACAAGGAACACCCCTTTAGATTTTTAGAGATGCTCCAAATTAAATTCTGAATCCAGGAATTTTTCGAAAGATTCTTTAACACTCTAAGATAGGAATCCTGAGGGACACATCAACGAGGTGCATGACTGTCCACCTCAAGATCACCGGTTCGAATCCAGGTTGATGACACCCATCGGCAACTGGGAGTCCAAGGAATCTGACTGGCCGAGCTCTCACTGTAGGGAAGGATGGCATACGCTCACCTCCCCGTCACTGGTGTGATCACCAGCCGATCACATTTACAGCATTTAGCAAAACCTCTTATCCAGAGCGACTTATACAAAGTGGTGGATAGTCTGAGTGTGTTAGGCTGCCCCTAAATGCACATGTGCAGCAGTTCATAAAGATGTGGGTGGCAGCATAGCGTGTCATGGAAGGGGCATATGCATGCGCATACCCCTCCCTGGTTGGTGGTGGTTGTATTTGATAAAGATGTGACTGAATTAGGGGAGAAAATGGGAAACAACCAATGCCAAAAATGGTTGCCGTGTACTTTCTGTGGCTTTTTTGTTTTTTTTTGGCTTGGTGGAGGTTTGCATGATGCTGTGTTGTAATACTATCTAGCTATCGGATGTTGGGTTTACTGAATGGTGGGCAGTTTTATTTTTAATGTGAGTTTATAATAGTTAATTTACAGCATGATAAATGGCAATTATTGTTTGTTTGTTTGTTTTTTAATTGCATCTAGTCACTTCTCCTCTTCCATATTTTTAGCTAACAGTCATCATTTTGTAATAGTGATATATTTACATTGTTCACAATATTTATTTTGTGTTTAATTATTTTATGCTTTCTACTGTAACCGTGATTTTATGCACATTTGGATATTAAAATAAGGATATTGAATTCTGTGATTATATGTATGTATGTGTATGTACGTATGTTGGTGTATGTATGTATGTGTGTATATATGTGTGTATGCATGCGGATTTATATGTATTTATATATATGTATATATTGTTTTTTAAGACTTATCATGTATTATGTTTGTTTGTAGTCGTACTATAACATGCAGGAGCCCCGGGGAGAAAAGTGTTACACACTGATGGGGTACTCCTGGGTAAAGATTACAAATAAATAAATACATTCATTAATTAATTTCATTAAATGTCAGTTTTAGAGGCATACAATTAGGAATATGACAAGTTTAGGAGAAAAAGAAAGATAGGAGGGCCTTGCTATTTCTCTCAGCTGAATACATGATGGATTGAAGAATATGAAACTCTATTGAGTTGCAAATCACATTTAGTATCTTTTGTCTTCTGACGACTTTCTCATCACTCCCTGCTGTATGCCTGAAGACTGTGTCGAATAATTTATAATATCACATTTCTTTTTTCAACTCAATTTATCTTTACTATATCTGTACAACATAAAAGAGCAGGATAAAATATCTGTGCAGCCCAAAAAAAGAGCCGAGGCTAGTTTTTTCTAACAGTGCGAAATTAATTCTCTTTATGGCTAGACGTGATCTTAGTGTTATTAAGGAGATAGCACTAGGAAATGATTTAACTGGATTTTGCATAAATAAAATTGTACTGAAAAGTTCAAGCACAAGAACTTGGACTGGATTTAGGTCAGCATCCTGAAACCATCTAAGATTGTTTGGATAAAGCAAACTTAAAGTTAACATGTTATGAATTCATGTTTCGATTCCACAGGCGATCAAACTAATCCTCTTGCTGTATAGTTTGCGGCCACCGTGTGGTCTTTCAGGGCTCTACCGTTTAATTTCATTCTAAAAGTTGTAATGCTCTGTCTCAGGTCACTGGGACGGCACTATGCTCCGATAGCCCTTCTCATAAAAGATGGCCACCTTTCTTGAATCAGTTAGACACCTTACTCCGTTCATTTGGATTAGGGTTCAGGCTAGGGCAGTCGGACCAATGGGCTGGTGGAAAATAAGGCTGTAACCATCACATACTTCCAATAGCATACTTCAGTGTAGTAGGATATGTTCCCTATTAGTCCCTATCAAGCTTTTTTTTTGTGACTGTTGAGGTGCAAAATGCCAAATTTTGCCAGATTTTCCAAAAATATTGTGATGAATATTGCGATTTCGGCAGTGAAATTGTGGGATTACTTGAAAACGGCAAAAAATAGTCGCGCATACGTCTGTAAAAGATTCTTTAACATAGTGAGGTAAGATGATTCTTGACATTTTGGATCATATGGGGGATTGCCGGGCTTGGTGGAGGTTTGCACACTTGTTTTTTTATGATTGTGGCAAAAAATTGTCCCACCGGACCTTTATAAATTGTAGTTGAATACCCTTCCATGCTTCAGATGCATGGAGGGCAAGGGTGGCTCAGTGGTTAAGTCTCTGGGTTACTGATTAGAAGGTAGAGGGTTCAAGCCCCAGTCCCACCAGTCTACTGCTGTTGAGTAAGGCCCTTAACCCTAATCTGCTTAGTTGTAGCAATGAGATAAAATGTGACTTGCTCTGGATAAATGTGTCTGCCAAATGCTGTGAATGTAAATGAATGTAAAGGGAATACTAGGAAGGCGCCAGGGAGGCATGAAACCTGAGAGAGAGGGGAATTTTTTATTTACTGTATTTAGACTATACAAATTTATTTGACTTTTTTAAAAGCTTTGACTTTCTCCCAAATGTAAGTCATGTCAGAACTTATTTGTTGAAACTGTAGCGTCTTTGGAAGACGAAGTGTATTCATATCCAGGATGTCCATGAAGAATGTTTCACAGTCCTAGCCACCAATATTTAGTTTTATTACTGAATTTGTAGACAACTGTCTGTAAGACCTCTGCATACTCTTTGTAAAGTTTATTTTTATTTATTAATTTATTTATTTGGTATTGACCTTAGTCTTAATTCAACCAATAATTTATGATGTCCATCTTATGCAATGCCGTGTTTGAATAATGATTGGTGTCTCTCTTGTCTAGTGTTCTGAAGACAGTTTGTAATAAGAAGACATTCTCACATCCAGAGAAGCTGTTACTCTTTCAAGTCGAGTTTATGGTGTCGAGAAAATGACAAAAAAGTTTTGCAACCTTGAGGTATTTTGTTAGCGGAACAGACAGTGGGAGTGAATAAAAAAACAATACACTTCAATCTAATGAACAAATGAATACAAAGGAGTCAGGCATTCTTCCCGAGATCCTGTCAAGGCTTGATTTATTTATTTTTTGTGTGTTTAATTTAGCACAAGGGTAAAGTAGATATGCAGGACGGTGGCGTAGTGGTTAGCATGTCTGCCTCACAGCAAGAAGGTTCTGGGTTTGGGTCCTTTTTGTATGGAGTGTGCATGTTCTCCCCATGCTTGCGTGCGTTTCCTCTGGGTACTCTGGTTTTCTCCCACAGTCCAATGACATGCGCATAAGGCGAGTTGGCTGTTTCAAATTGCCCCAGATGCACATGTGAGCATGAATGGTTGAGTATGTTTTCCTGCGATGGTCTAGTGAGCTGTTCAGGGTGTTCCCCACCTTCGCCCAGTGTCACCAGCCTATAGTGTCTGAGGCTGAGATAGTCTCCAGCTTCCCCACAACCCTAGTTAGATTAAACGGTTCGGCAAATGAATGAAGGGTAAATTAGACAGTGCTTTTGGATCTGTCGTACTGTTGTTTGATGGTTCTGTCGTACATCAAGTTTCCAGCACTGGTTAATAACCTTCACATCTCTTGTTCTTGTCTGACTTACTCTTTGAGTGAAATCTCTACCTTCACTCATGTCATGTTTGCTAATAATCTTTATCTTTTATTCCAGATCACACCAGTGTTCCATCCAGGACTTCAAAATGAAACATCTTATGAACTGAAGCTAAATTAGATCACGAAAACAAGAACTGCACACACAGTTTGATATCTGATTTGGATCAGCACACGTGGTGTGGATGAACAGTTGGTGATGGAGGGTGTCCACCTTAACAACAGCACGCATCCCTGGTTGGGTTGGGAGGTAGAGGTTTGCTCACTCTCACTGGGCGGTACCACCTTCCTGATCATGGCCTACAGCACCATGCTGGCTATAGGCCTAGTGGGAAACACCTGCCTCGTCCTGGTCATCCTGCGCCAAAAGGAGATGCACAACGTGACTAACATCTTTATCGCCAACCTTTCTTCCTCTGACATCCTCATGTGTCTCATATGCCTGCCCAGCACCATCACCTACACGCTAATGGACAGGTGGATTCTGGGAGTGGCTCTTTGCAAATTGACTTCGTTCGTCCAGTGTCTGTCCATCACGGTTTCCATCTACACCTTGGTGCTGATCACACTGGAGAGGCATCAGCTCATCATCCACCCTACCGGTTGGAAGCCAGTGCTTGGACATTCGTACCTGGCTGTGGCTGTCACCTGGATTATGGGATGCTTCGTCTCATTGCCTTTCTTGTCCTTCACCTTCTTGGATGACTTGAACTCCCACAACCTCAGCATTCCAACGAATCCGTCCGATGCGCATATGGTCTGCATGGAAAAGTGGCCATCAGAGGGGAACCGCTTAGCATACACCACATCAATGCTGGTGTTCCAATACTGCCTGCCTCTTACACTCATCAGTGTCTGCTACTTGCGCATTTTTCTGCGGCTCAATCACCGCAAAGACATAATCGAGAGGACACGGGATGCGCGCCAACGAAATGCAAAACACTCCAAGCGCATCAACACCATGCTAGCCTCCATCGTGGCCCTGTTTGCCCTCTGCTGGCTACCCTTGAATGTGTTCAATACTATTTTTGACTGGAACCATGAAGCCCTCATCTGGTGCCATGATGCTGTCTTCTCAGTCTGCCACCTCACAGCGATGGCGTCCACGTGTGTCAACCCCATCATCTACGGCTTTCTTAACAACAACTTTCAGAAGGAGCTGAAGTCGCTGCTGTATCAGTGCAGGTGCTGGGGGGTTCCACAGAACTACGAGAGCTTCCCGCTGTCTACCGTCAGTACAGATATGACAAAAGGCTCTGTTCTTAGCAACGGCTCTGACAGCATCGCGGTTTCACCCCAACAACAAGAGAAAGAGTGTTTGTAAATAAGCATCTTATACACAGTCATTAGACTTAGAGTTATACTTGTTAGCTTAAATGCATTTCTACATTTGCTCACTTATAATTGGACAAAATTTTTTTTACTTGATCCTTCGAATTTGATTGCATTGCTAAACAACGCTCATGTTTCATCATCAGCCAACTGCTGGCTTGGATTTGAAGAAGATTGGCAGTAAACCAGCATTTATTGTGACCGGGCCTCATGTTCGACAAATGTATCCTTAGATTTGATGGCACTGTGTACATACTGAAAGTAATTTTTCCTTGGCTAGGGGACAGTTCTCTCTGGCTTTGGTATTACTTTAAAAAAGCTATATAATGGCCTTAAAAGGTAACCTTAGTCTGCTAATAACAAGGTAGAGCTATACGTTACAGTAATTTATGTATCATTTATGTATTTATGTTCTTTAGAAATTCATTAAAAATGGTCTCTTGATTTTTTCCATAGCTGTACGTATACTTGAACATATACTTACAAGCAAAGAACAATGGGAGAGGAGGCCCCATCTTGTCTTGGGGTGAGGCAATGCGACTGCTGGAAACAAGAGTAAAGGAAAGTAAATGCATTCAGTGGTGAAAATTAATGGACCAAAGAAGAGGATATGTTAATGATGGAAAGACTATGCATGCTGAAGTTTGAAAGAGTTCACACAATAACACATGTATTGTTTTCACTTGATTAGCAAGCGACAGGAGGGGGGAGGGGCTAGACATAAAAAAGTTCTCTGCGTAAAGGTAGTCTCACATGATACCGATGTTAGGCCGATGTGTCCCGATGTTTGGTCCCAAAGATGTACCGTTCTTAACTGATGTTGTACTGATGTTTACCAATGTTCTACCAACCTATACCGTTCTTACCCAAAGTTGTACCAATGTTTACCAATCTTTGCCAATGTTGTATCGATGTTTGCCAATGTATCTATCTCTACAGATGGTCTTTACTGCTTTTTTTGATCAGGAGCATCGGTAAAGTTCGGGACCAACATCAGCATCATGTGAGCCTACCTTAAGTCATTCAAACAACACAGCTGTCTAAAAGATTTCATAGTGGCCTTCATGTAACGCCTTTTTTTTTTTTGGTCAAATATGTTCTGAATGTAAATGTAAAAAGCCACGTTGGTTTTATTTTAAAAGGACATTAATTCCCTTTAAATCTGCTTCGCCGCTTGTACTTTGCACAGTGTATAATTCGCTACTGTTACACATATATAAGTAGATCATTAGTAGACATTAGATGCCTCCAAGCTCAAAGGTGAGGCTAATTTGTAAATAGTGAAGCATGCCATTAGCTGGAGTATTTTTTGATAAACATAGACTGATTGTGAACGCTATAATACTATTTGGTAGCACAAATATGTATGTATATGCCTTCTGTAATGCTAAAAAACTGAAATAGTGAATCCACACTGAGTGTTCACATAGCAAGGTACATAGCATCTGAATTGTTTGCTTGCATTGTAATTACATTTGCTTGAATATTCACACTGGCTTTTCAGTTAATGGAGTTCAGGAGTCAGGATTTCCAGTAGTCTGAGGGAGAGGAAAGTTAGCTAATTACCAACATAAAGGTTTCAATGTGGATCTGGATTCCATAACGTGCGACAGGCATCATTTGTCATATATATTTTGTAAATTTGTGTACACGTTTCTATCAGCCAATTCAAATCAACAATTCCGATTTAGAAAGCTTAAGTACCGCTGATTTCACTTAGTACTCCAGTCATAAACTACCAAGCGTGCTCTTATCACAGCGGGTCCACATTTAGCCTAAAAGAAAAGGCGAAGCTCAGAGAGCCGAAAATGACAAAACGGTTATTAAATGGTGAAAGAGCACGTTCTAAGCGGTGCATGCATTCAATCTTCCAGTAATGCTGCGTGTCAGCCAGACACAAACTAACTCCTCATTTTATAGGTCGCCGTTAATTTTCTCTGAAACAAGTGTCTAGTCTTATATTTCTCCGTAATTTATGGATTTGTTTTGAAATGCTTTCTTTCCAGTCCGTAACATGGTGCGGTGGCTCAGTGGTAAACACTGTCGCCCCTTACAGTGAGAAGATTCAGAGTTCAAATCTCGGCCAACTTTCTTTGTGGAGTTTGCATGTTCTCCCTGGGTTTCCCCCGGTGCTCCAGTTTCCTCCCACAATCCGAAGACATGCACATTAGGTCAACTGACTACATTGAATTACGCATTGGTGTGAATGTGAGTGTGAATGTATGCTTGTCCTGTGCTAGACCTGTTCAGGGTGTACCCCGCCTCTCGTACGAAATCAGATGGGGTTGGTTCCGGCTTTCTCCCTGACCTTGACGGATAAACGGTATGGATAATGAATAGATGGATGGATGGAGGGATGGATTTCATATCCAGTTAGTTCAGTGATGAACAGTGTTTCTTGTTAGTTTCACTGAGACACATTGTTCCTGCAAAGTCCTAATGATGAGATGGCTCAAATTTCACAATTTGATATTTGATCTGACTGTTGGAGAAAAGTCAATGTAACCAAATAATACTGTTATACTGAGTATAATATAATGTATGTACTAATAAAATTGAATGTAATGTATACTACTAAGGGCCGTGGTGGCCCAGTGGTAAGGTGCTGGATTACTGATCCGAAGGTCGGGGGTTCAAGCCCCGTTGTCACTGCTGTCCCCCCAGTGCAGCTAACTGGGTTATCAAAGGCCAGGCGTGTCTGTGGTGAGAGGCATGTAAAAGAACCATTGCTGACTTTTGAAAAAGAGTAGGCTGCATTGCCGTCAGCGTGTTTCTGCCCTGCGATGGTCTGGCCAGCTGTCCAAGGTATACTCTGTCCTCGCCCAGAGTCGGCTGAGATGGGCACCAGCCTCCCCGTGACCCTAATTAGGATTAAGCGGTTCAGAAAATAAATGAATGAATTAATATAATACTAAAAGATCTGCTTAAAATGTAAAGCCTCTCAGTGTGGGCACTATGAAAAAAGTATCATAGAACAAATCTCGAAGACATTTCTACGATACATGTCATGTTTTGTGGTGTTGCATCGATTTGCTTTAAAAGGCTGGCAACAAAATGTTAGTGTTGCATTAAAAACCCCCAAAAGGAAACATTTTACAATTTAAAACATTAAAGAAACCAACAAACACCAGTTTACCATCAGACCCCACCTACTCAATCAATCACTCATTTGCCGAACGTCTTGATCCTACGAGGGCTGCGGGGTATCTGGAGCCTATCAGCCAACACTGGGAGTACACCCTGAACAGCTCGCCAGGTACCATCACATCAATATTTCCATTTGGCTTGTAAGCATTAATAGTAATTTGAAAGATGTTTTAATTTTATGTAGCATTGGTAAATCTTATGATGTTATTTATCTCAGTAACATATCATTCAGCCCTAGTGTGAGCTTAGTTCTGCCATTTTCAATACATGTATATCATTTATCAGACACACACATAATTGAGAGGACTTTTAGATTCTAGATGGGCTCTGTTCAGCTTGTTTGGAGAGGACTAATGTGTCAGGGATAGGGTTCATTACGTTCTATTTCACTGTAGTGATTTAGAATATTTCTGTGCATTATTCATTTATGTGCCTGCTAATCAAAGTTTGGGCCTTCTGAGTGCATACATAGGTAGGTGTGTGTGTTGCTGTATTTGTGAGGTATAAATCTGAACTTTACTGCAGGATGAGAAAAAGTGCAAATATAATTCCTCTTATTACCAGAATATCATTTAATCACTTTCAGTAGAACTGTCATAAAGATATACTAACGTTATTAATATGCCACAGTTGGGTGGAGGCGGAAAGTGCTTTTTATGTAATTAAATAACAAATTCGGATTAGGGTCCCTTCCTACTGTTATCTGGTGTCAACCAAAAATATATGAGCATGCTGTTATCAATTCAGTACATTTCCTTCCTTATCCTCCTCTGAAATTAATTCCCAGCTTCACCATTGTTACATATATATCATAGTGTCTACAGACTCATAGTATTCATTATTTAAAAATTTATATATATATATATATATATATATATATATATATATATATAATCCCAAAATTAATATAAAAATAAAATATATTGTAGACAAGCACTGGTTGTTCACTAATAATAAACAAAAGCATCATTCTGTAATTTCTTTCACCCCGTGTAATGTGTAAAATTTGGATGTATACATGAATGTATGTATGTTATATCAGCATTTGTTATCAATATGCTTGGTGACATGGAGCTAATGTAATTCATCATGATTGGTGGATTCTTGCCTGAAAAAAAAAAAAGTGATGTCATGTGACAACTGATAGAAAGGCCTTATTGTGTAAGTATCATCATGTGTACTATGATATTTTTCTGCGAGTGTATATACTATAATGACCAAGACCACTTGTTGTACCACCCTGTGTTGATGGCCTTGAATCTTGAATGTGCTTCAGTGTTTATTAAAAAGTCTGACTGCAATTGATTTTTTTGCCCTCCTGAATTCTTTTAGTTTGCCATTTTCAGAGCGATGACATTCGGAAAAGACAGTGGCTCGCTAATGCAACATTTCCTGTGCAGTTTCTGAAGCCTGGGAGGCGTACAAAGCACAGCAGTCAAGCAGTTAATACCTAAAACAACCTAACATTAAACTTCCAGACAAATATTAGCAAGCACAGCTGGAATGCTTCCTTACAAACAAATACACAAAGCTCTCCTTGAGATTAAAAAGGACTAAAAAAGAGGGTTTCACTGCAAATAAGCATTTTTTTCCCCACCACAAACATTTTGTGGTGCACAACATAGTTAAATATACCCTAGAGCAAAACAATAACATGACAGCAAACCCCAGGACGACACAGACCAGTTTGTCTTGGACAAAGAAACATCCTGGAACATTCTGACTTCTCAAGTATTTTGTTGTACAGATTAATGAATCAGGGGTGGCACAGTAGCGTAGTGGTTAGCACGTCCACCTCACAACAAGGAGGTCCTGACTCGGGTGTTTCTGTGTGGAGTTTGCATGTTCTGCACCTGCTTGAGTGGGTTTCCTCCAGGTACTCCAGTTTCCTCCCACAGTCCAAAGACTTCACATTAGGCTCATTGGCTGTTTCAGTTTGCCCCTAGATGTGGAAGTGAGTGTGAATGGTTTTGTGTGTGTTTGCCCTGTGATGGTCTGGCAGGGTGTACCCCGCCTTCGCCAAGTGTCGGATAAGATAGGATGCAGCCTCCCTGCAATCCTAATAGTAAGATTAAGTGGTTTGGTGAGTGAGACTGATATATTTGAATACGAAGTATGATTATGAAGTATTAGAAACACTGAGTAAATTTGTATCACCATGTTTACTGGTTTTAGATTCCAAAGCAGTCTCACTGTGTTGTGTTTTGTATCATACAACCAATGCCACCTTTACTAGTCAAGGTGCGCTCACATGATACCGATCATAATACCGATTTGCCCCGATCTTCCAGTATTTGCACCGATATTTCAATGTTACATTTGGAGTTAAACAGTGAGCATCAGTACACACTGGAAAACGTAGGACATTGTAGAATTTCGGGGTAGTGTTGAAAAATTGGAGATTCTTTTGTGTTCAGAGTACATCAGGGAAGCTTCAAATTCAAATTCAAATTTATTTGTCACATACAAAATCAAACACAGGGCGGCATGGTGGTGCAGTGGTTAGCACGTCCGCCTCACAGCAAGAAGGTCCTGGGTTTGATTCCCAGCTCGGGTGTTTCTGTGTGGAGTTTGCATGTTCTCCCTGTGCTTGCGTGGGTTTCCGCCGGGTACTCCGGTTTCCTCCCACAGTCCAAAAACATGCACGGTAGGCTCATTGGCTGTTCCAAATCACCCCTAGGTGTGAGTGTGAGTGTGAATGGTTGTGTGACTGTTGGCCCTACGATGGCCTGGCGTGCTGTCCAGGGTGTACCAAACTCTCACCCAGAGTCAGCTGAGATGGGCGCCAGCCTCCTCGCAACCCTAATTAGGATTAGAAAATGAATGAATGAATGAATGAATGAATTCAGGGTCATTTTCCTTTGTTTCCTTTGAGCAATGTCAAAAAATTGTTCAAAACTGTCCTGGATCCAGATCATGGCCAAAATAACCCCAAGACCCACATTTGGTTAAAATTTCGTGACAATTTGTTCATTTGTTTTTGAGTTGTCATGCTAACAGATGCATTCACACAGACAAATGACTAATCTCATAGCCTCCCAGAGGAGGTAAACATTCAATCGGGGGTTGTTTTCATCCTCCCAAGACTATTTTTTAAATAGTCAGTCACATCACTATGTTAGCACATGCCAATCATGCAGTATTTATTCAACTTATTTGATGGCAATGATGCAATAATAAAATTATTTGATGGTTTTCCACCAATGGTAAAATCTTTTGAATGAATAATATGGTCTCATAGACTGGGAATGATATAATCTGTATGGTTTGCTGTATGGGGGTTAACAGGTGTTAAAAGGAGAAATGGCAACAAGGTGGATTAACATTGAGGGTTTGTGATGGTCAGTGATTCTAAAATTCTAGAAAAAGTGAAATGATATTAAAATGTTTTGTGTTTTTGCTCATGCCCCTGTGTGGTATATACTAGAACAATAATCTGCCACAGATAATGTATAGGAAGGGATTATTCTATGAGTTAATGTATAGAAAATGGTTTTGTCTGAGGTAATGTATAAGAAAGGGTCTAGTCTATGATGTAATGTAGAAGAGTTTAAGAAATTAAATTCTAGTTAGTCCAGAATGCAGCAGCAAGATTTCTTACTAGAACCAGAAGACATGAGCATATTACTCCCATCTTATCTACATTGCACTGGCTCCCAATTAAATTTTGAAACGAATATAAATTGCTACTTTTATACTATAAAGCACTTAATGGTCTTGCACCACATTATCTTAGCCAACTTCTTGTTGTTTATGATCCAGTTCGCCCACTTAAATCAAAAGGTGCAGGCTACTTAGTGATATCTCGAATAATGTGGTCTACTGCAGGGGGCAGAACTTTCTCTTACAAAGCCCCACAATTATGGAATAAACTTCCAATTAATGTTTGGGACTCAGACACAGTCTCTGTTTTTAAGACCAGGCAGAAACTTACTTGTTAAGTCAAGCATTTTGTTAATAGGCTTTTATTAGGTAAAGGAGCAGATCTGTGGGATCTCAGGCATAGAGTTCTGGTAAACTGTAATGTTGGGACGCTGTCGCTCCGCACTCTACATGCTCACCCAGGTCTGTTGACAGTGGAGTGGCTGATTGCCCAACCTTACAGGGTGCCCTCATGACTGCCTTCCTTCTGGTTTCTCTCTTTTTAGTTACGCTGCCATAGTTAGTCATGTCAGAGTCCCTGCTTGCACCCAGCACTAATAAACTCTTCTTTTACCATTACACTGTTGTGAGCATACCTAACAACCTTTCTCTCTCTCTTTCTCCCCCTCTCTCCCCCCCCTTCCCCCTCTCTCATTCTTTCTCTCTCTCTCTGAGTTTTTGCTGAGGTAC
>JAQMYF010000012.1:9513440-9539143 GCA_030014195.1 Neosilurus mollespiculum | reverse complement strand
GTGCGAACCTCCACCATGCTGAAGAAAATAAAGGACTGGCTCTGCTGTAAAGCTATACCTGTTACAGTGTTAAAAAATCCTTTAAAATTTTCTATTCTCAGAATCCATTTTGGCATAAATATGAACAACAGCACTTGGAGAGCGCAAACCTTCACCAAGCCAAGCAATCTCCTATATGAACCAAAATGTCCATCTTCTCTCACAATGTTAAAGAATCCTTTCAAAAAATTCCTGGATCCAGAATTTGATCCGGATCTTCACCGAAGTCTTCCTTGTTCAAAGCCCCGCCTCTGGTAGAAATTTAATGAAAATCTGCCCATAACTTTTTTTTTTTTTTTTGCATAATCCTCCTAACAAACAAACGACCTGAAGGTAAAACCTAACCTTCTACCCTGGTGGAGGTCTAAAATTACATATGCAATATCAGTGTATGTTTATTAGCTCCTTGTGTGCATTGTGGGGTGTTTTTTTTTTTGTTTGTTTGTTTGTTTGTTTGTTTGTTTTTAAATAACCATTTCGGATCTACCTCCCAACATGAAACTGACTTTTACTCTTGTTGATCCTAAGGATTTCTTTCATATCCTCATAAAAAGTCGCAAGTAGAGAGAAAAGAGGATATTGAATGAGAAACTGTTTACCAAAATGCATTCGTGCCTAAAAAAAAAAACAACGAGTGGTTGTTAAAAAAATGTGTATGATACAACCAGTAGCAAGGTCACCCTGGTTTGAATGCGTCCCTCATTTTGGTTATTGTGTAATTGTTCATCATCGTCATTAGACATCCCTTAATTCAAATTTTTTTAAAACCAAAAAAGGGTAAAAAGGGTGCTTTAGTTCATCCAGGGCTTCCCTGTGCGTTAGTATGTGTGTGTATATAAGCTGTTCCTTACTTAGCACTTTTGTATCTTGCTTTTTTTTTGGAGTAGAACATAACCGCCACCATTTCATGTGTCGACTGTATCATCAATATAACTCGGCTTATTGCTGCACAGTCAAACACTTGACCACCGCTAATGATATACAATATGCTGTAACTTCTCTTTGTTGTAATCGTACGCACTCATTAAATGAAGGCAATCAGAAGCGTAGTTTTTTTTTTTGCACTCGTAAGTGCGACTTGCTGTTTTATATACCCTTACAGAAAGGGCACAGGTTATTTATTTCTCTGTGTAAGCAGGCTGTGTTTACGTAAAGTGTAAGAAGAGGAGTCGTCTTCTCGTACTGCTACAGAAGTGTATTTCCATAAACAGACTGTTATAAACATTTCGAGTTGCTCTGTGTGGTTGAGTTTGTTGCATTTATTTCACCTTATACACACTTGAGGTTTGCCCGTGTGTTGGGTACTCTCAATATGTGAGGAGGGAAAGAGACATGAGACACTAAAAGCACAGTTCGGAGAACAGTTAGTGGAGCTGCGTAGTGGCGGATATCAATGGAACGGTTCATTTTGTGATGCAAGCATGACATTTGGTGTGAGTGTTATTTGGAACAATCTTTTTTTCAGGAAATCACTCCGGACATCTCGGAATTGTCAATATTCAAGGTGGCGCCCACATTTTTGAATCTTGAAACTCGATGATCCTAATTCAGCAATAGTTTATTAGAAGGAATGTACATTTCAATTGTTATTTTAATGTAAAATTTTAAATAAATTTATAATTTATGAAAAGTTTATTACCATTCTATTAAAATATTCAGTCTCACAAAATGCTGGCATATTCTGTTGAATTTTCATCCAGATTAAGTTTCTAACTCCGACTTTATTATAGAACTGATGTTCTATAATAAAGTCTGGGTCTGGTGTCTTTCCTTTTCTGGAATATGTGAATTTTTCCAAACTACAGTATTACCAGCCGTATGAAAGGTTCCTGAGACCAGAGACATGATCCAAATGAAAGAAGAAATCACAAAAGTGCATCAAGCGACTGATACGATGTAAAAATTCAAAAAGTTTTAAGAACTGAAAGAAGACAACTCCGAAAAGATTTTGGTGTCGCTACAATAATAGAAAGATGATTTTTCATCCCTTGTTGTAAATAAATTTGGTACGAGGTGTTTCAGTGAAGCTCCATGTAGTAAAAACTAAACTAAACAGTTTTGGATTGGCAGAAAAATCAAAATTTTTGATGGCCAATGTTATTTGATGATGAGTTACATTTAAATTTCTGTACCAAATTTCATGCTTGTATCACTATCTGAACTCTTTTTGCAATGTTGTGCTCCTCCATCCTGTAACTACTGAAGTCCGAGGAGCTTTGAAGATAATCAGGTGGTGAATTGATGGGAAAATTATGTGAAATGGTATTTAATAAAAGTAGGTTTTGATTTAAATGATACAATAATATTCTGGTAATGAGTGCTTCAGCGTACACCCTAAGCAGGTTACTGATCTATTGCAGGGCCAGCGCACACATCAAGGGGAAATTTTGAACAGCTAATCAGCCAAAAGTGCACGTCTGTATCTGGACGAAACCCAAGCACAGGGAGGACATGCTAACCACTATGTCACTGGGCCACTGATTAATAAATTTAGTTTAATCTTATTTATAGGCTTGTTTATCAGATAATGACATATTTGAGGCAGTGTCCTCATTATCACAAAAATATATTTAAAATACAAACCTAAACCAGAAAAATCTTGTTTGGGGGAGCTTTTATGTAGCATATACTAAAACACCTTTGTAGTGCGTGGTTTACTTGTATGTTGGAGTATGTTCTAAACCGACTGAGTAGGCCAGAAACAGACACTGGTACATACATATCGCTTAGCTCAGTTCGAAGCGTGGAGCTCGTCTGACCTGAATCTGTCATAATTTCTTTATGTATAAACATTTTGCTTTAGTTTGGTTTTATTTATGTATCTGTGTAGTATGCTTTAAAAAAACAATTTAAAAGAAAGATAAAGAGACACCATTACACATCTCTACACCACTCAGAATCTTATTGTGCAATTGTTATTATTATTTATTTAATTGGCTAATGTTTCCACGCAGTATATACTTAAACAGTTATAATTTTGAATTGTTATTGTCCACCCTCTGGGCTTCCCAGAACAGCAGTGTGCCAATGCTTTAATCTTTGGCTTAGCTTTTAAAAGCAGAAGTGCCACTTAAAGTTCACTAAATCCTCTTTCTTATCTTTTAATACATACACATACTGTTTATCAACTTAACAGATTAATGATAAAGACGCTCAGCAGGGGAGTGTCTGAGTGTCCTCTCATTCTGCTGTTAGTCTTCTGTGGGGAGGGGGGATGCTATAAGAGGCCTGCTGTTGAGAGCGAATGCATCATATTGTAGATATCATCATTTGAGGAACAGAAGAACTGTCTGCAGGGGGACTGATCAAGGTAGGTATATACAAGTTGCGGAACTTCTTAACTTTGGTTATTATTTCATATTAGTGTTTGGTTATAAATGAGCATGAAATACCATTGAGAGGGAGTGTTATTAATGTAGTGGCTGAGCGGCCTACTGGAATATAATACAGTTGAAATAAAGACAGAAAGAGAAAATCAGAAATGGAGAGATGTAGGTATGGACAGAAACAGGAGAGAAAAGAGGAAAAGAAATTTAGAGAGTGACAAAAACTTTCTGACAAAAATTTTCTGAACTGCTTAATCTTAATGAGAGTTGCGGGGAGGCTGGCGCCCATCTCAGCTGACTCTGGGCGAGGGCAGAGTACACCCTGGACACCTCACCCAGCCATCGCAGGGCAGAAACACGCTAATGGCAATGCAGCCTACTCTTGACAGCTATGGTTCTTTTACATGCCTCTTACCATAGACAGTGAGAGACATGGCTGGCCTTTGATAACCCAGTTAGTTGCACTGTGGGGAAAACTGAAATGATGCAGAAAAAGAGAAAGTGAGAGAAAATCGGTGAGAAGGCTCCTTAGGGTCCAAAGAGTTTCACCGGTGATTTCCTCAGGGTTTGCCAGTTTCCTTCCACCACTCCAGCAACATCTCACTAGGTGGACTGGCTCTGCTGGAGCAACACAACTTTATTTGTGCCTTCAGGATTGATGTGTACAAAAATAATAATCATCTCACGATTGGCTCCAGACCCAGTATCCAATATCCAATGTTGTAATAATTTCGCAATATAATTCCCTTCTGTTCTTCTGACTCATCTCAGTGGGTAGAAATCCTGGATTTACTGTTGAACTTTTCTTTGCACCTCAGGTATCTATAAAAGCTTTTAATTTTCGTCTTTGTTTAGGATGTGTGTAAAGCGAGTGCTCTGGTGGATGGTGGTGTGTGTTGTGGTACTGCAGGTAAGCTCTCAACACTGGTCTCATGGCCTCAATCCTGGAGGAAAGCGTGCAGCGTTGCAGGAGGTAAGTTAAACAGTGTATATAATACATGACAGTATTCGATTAAGCTAAAGTAGCAGATTCATATTCCTGTTCCTTTTAACTATGGTTAACATTCATTTCAGACTGTTGAAGAAATACCAAGGACCTCTGGTTACATGTGTGATTATGCGGATGTTTCACCTCGGAATAAACCCTACAGGCTAAAAGATCTGCTTGTATGTAGCTCATCGTCTTCTTTTTGCTCATAAACAAGCAAATCCAAACCAGTGTCTTAATGTTTTTCATTTGTTTGTTTTTGTCTTCTCTCATAGACCAGAGTTGCTGAGAGAGGAATGGGAGAGTAAGATGAATAACAAAACTGCTTAAAATCTTTAATAAAATGCTTTGCCATGATCACGATTTTGTGTGTTTATTTCTTTACTTTGTTTAAATTATCAGAGGATTATCAGGCTTATAATCAAGTCAACTCGTTTCAGACTTGTATGCTTAGATTTTTTTGAATAGTTTAATAGTAATAGTGATTGATGAAGCTTTTATTTTGGAAACTTTTATTTTGCCTTTTTTTGAAACCAGCCATGTTTTTCACTCCGAATTCCAAATGCTTGGTATTATTATACAAAGTGCACTATGTAGGGCACATCAGTGACTAAATTAGGCCCTAGGTAGTGCACTAATGTAGAAAGTAGTGAGTCAAGCGGTATTAAACCTTAGTTTGTTTACTCATCCCGGTCCTTCAATACTTTCTCAAGCAGCTGTGTCTGTTATATATAATTTTTAAAACTTATAAGCTTCTGACTAGTAAAGATAAAACTAAATTCGGTTAAATTTTAGTGTTAAAGATGAGTTAGGTTGCTAATTAAGCGCAAGTTTATATGTATAGTTAAAAGTAATGTTACTAGCTATGCTAACAACTGCTGGCTGCACGTGCATGTCAATTAGTTGGTCATACATTAAAAAAAACTAATAAAAACTGAATAATTATAATCTGTTTCATATAAATAATAATAATAATCTATTTCATAATAATGGGTATAAACAAGTTGCTTTAGTGACAGGTAATTTAGTCATTTACTACTTTATACTATATACATGATTATACAAAACTTTATTTAAAAAAATGTCTTAAACACTGTGGGGGGCACCATCTCATTTTATACCAAAGAAAAATTACTAGGGTTGCAAAGAGGCTGAAGCTTCTCACAGACGACACAGGGCGAAGGTGGGGTACACCCCGAACAGGCCGTCAGTCCCTTGCAGTGCCAACACACAGTGTCATTCGCACCCACACTCGTACCTAGGGGCGATTTGGAACAGCCGATTAGCTTAGCGTGCATCTTTGGACTGTGGGGGGAAACCGCAGTCCCTGAGGAAACCCACTGAGTCACTGGGAGAACATTCAAGCCCCACACAGAAACACACTCTCCGAACCTGGGACTCGAACCCAGGACCTTCTTACTGTGAGACGGACATGCCGCCATCACAAAGAAAATTTGCGCTTCGCACTCTTTAAAAATACCTACCTTGATACCTCTTTGTGGCCACACCCCCTTTTGATATTTGGAAGGCACTGATGAGCAGAGATGTACATTTCCCACGAGTTTCAATTTTACAGTAAATTTACAAAGGGAAAGAACACGTAATCATGCATCTATATATTCCAAAGTTAATAGTTTTTTGTTTTTTTAACAGCAAAAGGGTTCCGCATGGCCTCCCATGGGAATCAGTGTTCTTGCAGCGCTCATCACCTGACCCAGAGCGTCCATCAAACTCTAGATGAGATGGATTTTGAGAGAGGTGACGTTTATGCCCCTTAATACGTTCTGGTTTGCAATATTATTACATGTTGACCATGCTTGTTTTTGTACAGGGATATGGTCAGCAGCTCTGGACGGTGATTTGGAGAGGGTCAGGTCATTTTTGAAAAAGGGGACCGATCCGAACTTGAAGGACCAGGCTGGATACACCGCTTTGGTTAGCAATGCATCTCTTTTTACCTTTGCCAAGGAGGTTGTTTGTTTGTTTGTTAGCAGGATTACTCCAAAAATATTTTGTGTGGATTTTTATTTAATTTCTTTCAGAGGCGTGGCTTTGGAAAAGGGAGACTCTGTTAAATTTTGGAGATGATCCAGATCGTATTTTGTATTGTCGAAATTTTTTAAAGGATTCTTTAACAATGTGAGATTTTGGTGCATATGACAGATTTCTGGGCCTGGTGGAGGTTTGTGCTCTATGGGTGCTCTTGTTATATATATATATTTGGCCACAATCTTTAAATTTCTGTGTTTATTTAGTCAGTAACATTATCAGTGCATGATGGCTGCTATAACTTTTCTTGCAAGCTGCTACTTTTTGACATTATTGAATTCAGAGGACAATTGAATTCTGTTGCAGCATTATGCTAGTCGAGCAGCTCACCAGCCGGTATGTGAGCTTCTCCTGGATCATTGCGCGTGTCCAGATTCTCAGACGCATGGTGGCGCCACCGCTCTGCACAGAGCCGCCTACTGTGGCCACACCACTATCGTGAAACTGCTGTTGAAACACGGTGCTGATCCTGGTTTAAAGGATGATGATGGATCAACACCTCTGCATAAGGTACAACATTCTCAATGTCTATGGTGATGGGAGTTAATCATTATTTAATCAAAGTAAACCTTTAACATGTGACTTGTGCACAGGCTGCTGAGCAGGGCCATGCGGAGACTTGTGTGTTCTTAGTGAGCAGATATCCCATCCTGAGATCCATAAAGGACAACAAATCACGCTTACCTGTAGATCTCAGTCCAGACCACGACAGCTTCTTAGAGTTACTGAAGCCTCCTGAATGATCTCTATGAGGAGTCCCCAGTGGAGCCCCGAATCTCTGAAAGTACAACTTAAGCTGAAGGAAATGGCTCAGATCCATCTCCAAGCTCAGTTACACCCTCCTTCACCCATCCTCATCCTCTTTATCCCCAACTTTTCCATTTCCGTCCCATCCTGTTCCCCACCTTCAGGCTTATCTTTACTTACTACATCCTTATCTCCATCTCATCCCATCCTTTCCTTTACATCTTCATCAACATCCCTATCTTAATCTCCATCCTTGTTCCCATACACATCCCATTCCACACCTCCACCATCATTTCCATAACCATCGTTGTCTTCATCTCCCTCCTCCACTCAACCTCATCCTCTTTAACATCCCCAGTCCTCTCCATAATCATCTCCATCCTCATACTTATCCTCATTCCCATCTCATCCTGTCCTCAATCCATCCTCATCTCCATCTTTGTTCCCATCCTCATCTCAATAATCATCTCTACCCTCATCCCATTCCAAACCTCAGTCCTTATCCCCATCCTTTCCTTTCATCTTCATCAGCATCCCCATCTTCATCTCCATTTTCCCCCCACACACAACCCTTTGCACACCCCCACCCTCATCTCCATCTTCATCCACTTCCTCACCCCCACCACCTGAGAGCACAAACCTCTGCCAACCCCGGCAATCCTCCATATGAACCAAAATGCAAAAAAATTCCGTGTTAAAGAATCCTTTAAACTAGTTCAGTGACTACTGAAGAAAGATACAATCCATAAACATCTTCCTGAAACATCTCATCCTTCATCTCCCACCCTCATCTCGATAATCATCTCCGTCTTCACTCTTGCCCTGACCCATATTCCCATCCCTGCCCCCTATTCCTCTCTTCATCTTCACTCCATCTTTAGTACCATATTCATCTCCTCATCTCCAAAATTCTCTTCCTTCTGTCCATACATCAGTGCTTTAAGGTGAATTATGTTCCAGAGCAGCTGAAATATTTAGGAAATTATATTGTAGGATGTTCCACTCAGACATAATGCGACTTAAGTCACAAGTCAATATAGGGGGAAAAGTCATTTATTAAGCTGCCAGCGGATGGCACTACTGACCAAATGATGATTCAAGTTCATGAACCATTACTGTGATCATGTTCTAACTCTTAAAAAAAACAAATCACAGCTGCATATATAGACATGAGCTTGTACTGAATTCCACTGTAAAATACTTGCAGCTTTCTGGAGTTGTATTTATGTTGTGTATCGTGTTGACTTGAATAACCGAATAGAAAACAGGAAATTAATTTCTAGCTTAAAAAAAAAAACTATTGTGGATTATATTAACAAATCAGTTAAAGGAAGTAATAAATGTAATTTTTTATATAATAAGTTACAACATGATTTTGTGTCAATATTATTCTGCACTTTGTATGCTCTGGCTATTTGAAAGTAAAGAAATGATAGATGTTCCTGTGAGGACTTCTCACTTGCCAGCTTGTAATAACAAAGAAAATGTAGATCAGTTAAGATTGTTTTCTTCTTTCTGATGAACTTATCTTCTTAGTTTGATCCATTTTCTTCACCTCACCACCTGACTTTCTAAAATCACACAATAAATGGCAATGCCTTCTCCTTGAACCCATCTGTCTTCTTACATCACTGATACTGACAGAGGGTGCATTATGTTTACACATTGATAGATATTGTGTATAAAAGGCTCTAGGGTTAGCGAGATGTTTGCGAACGGTTGTTGTCACCATGGAGCATGGGTCAGCATGCAAAAGACTAAAGTCTCAGGGCACAACAATGAATTCGGTGAAGTTGTGAGCAGGCAGACAATGAATATAAAGTAGTGCTGGGCCAAGTGGTGGTGTGGTGCATTAACCGTGATATGAGAAATCGCTCATATCGCTATGAGAAATTTTGGTGTTCTGAACTCTGTTGAAGGCGACCTTGCTAGCTGCTAATCATACTGGATACTGCTCGTATATTCATCTTGATGGAAAAGTAGTTCACAGTACATAATAATTATCTGGATTGATATAGTACTTGGGCATAAAATGCCAAGTACACAGAGCATACTTTGTTGGCTTGTGCATCCCATAATGCCACATGGTGATTTCACATAACACAATATTTAAAAAAAAAAAAAAAAAAAAAAGTGGGGGAGACAGTGGAAGTGACTTTAACGCCATTTTCAAATAGGAGAGTGCAATCCTCTGCCAAGCCTGTGTTTGTAACACTATTATATACATTACAACAGTGTCTTACATACCAGCAGATAAAATGTAACATTTTTGATCCAGAGCAATTTTTAATCTAAATGAAACTTTACTTCCGTATAGCTATAGAGATCTTTCATAAGAACAACAAGTTTTATCCTGATCTGATGAAATTTTGTAGAGATAGAACCTTCTGAACTTGTTAAATGGGATTTCCCATGTTAAATTTAAATTGCTGCTAAATGCATAGTGTTGATCAGATGTGGATAAAACTTGGTGGGAAATCAACGCTTCTGATCCTCAATATACCTTGCAAATTTAATTGAAATCGGATGTGTTTTGACAGAGATATGATTTGATCGTTTTAGTGACATCATCTGTGTGTGGATACTTAACAAAGTTTAATGAGATCATGGTGTGCTCACCTACCCATTATAAAAAATTCTAATTGGTCCATCAAAAACTGAATAGGAAGTTGCGAAAAGACAAACAAATCTTCGCCAGTGAAAATGTAACCTCCTTGACTGAAGTAATAAATGACAAATAAATATAAAGTAGGGATACCTCCAATCCACCAGTTTTCAATGATCAGTATTAAAGAATGAATGTCACCAAAGTAAGAGTGTTTATTTGGAACATGGTGTGAAGAGACCTGGTCAAATGCCTGCTTGCAGTCATGAAAATGAAGAAGGACTTGTGTGAGTGTCCTATTCAGAGGACATTCTGGGATGCAGTTTATAAGTTTAAAATAGTTTCTGGTTTATCCACTGGTTCATGAATTTCCAGGAAAGTCCTATAAGCATCAGTTCACTCAGACTTGCACTAACCTGTCTCTGGAACAGAAATCACCACTGCATGTGCAGAAAGCATATATGGAGATGAAGCAAGATTTCTTTCTACAGTTTATTCTTGCTCCAGTTAAGGGCATCTGATGAATGCTGTAAAAAGGTAAAGGAATGGTTTGGTCCACTTGCATTTCATAAGAACTTCAAATTAACCCCAAAGCAGAAAGTAATTCTGTGAAACTTGTCCATGAATTAAAGGGGAGGTATTATGCTTTTTTCACTTTTTTGACCCATAAATGTTGAATGTGACCAATAGCCATAGTGGACAATGCCAGAGTCTCAAATAACAAGGTTGGCGCATGTTAAAGTTTTCCCTCTGGACTGTTTGAGATGAATTGAGTTTTTGGAGGGGGCACACAAATGCGTCAATGGGCCTTCTGATTGGCTGGCCTTCTCTAGCTGCGCCCCCCTGCACTGTGGTATCTCCACCCATTCCGGTCTTCCTCTCAGCACACTGAACCTGGAGCTTTCAAGCAGCCAATCAGAGCAGAGTATGCACAGAGAGCAGAAAGACCATAAATGGCAGGAGGAAGCCAGACAGGTTGCCAGGGTGCACATTAAAAATCAGCATTTCAGGGGGAGGTGCATGGGGAACCAGCTTCCTGAATACCTGTGGATTTTTTAAAAATTAGGAATCATACTTTGGTGATCTTGTCCACTGGTGTCTGAAATAAAAATAGCTGTTCTATAGAACGTCATAACCCCTCAGCCAGGACGCCTCAAGCGCACAGAGGACAAAAACCTAAAACAAAGCATACAAACAGTTTCGGACAATCAACATTTTATTAGCCATCCGACGCAGGTTTTGGTCATAGGGAGTCCAGAAAGCTATCATGAATATGAGCTGAGCAATGGCCCAGGCAAACTTTATATGTTCAAGGTCATTGTTCCAAGGTCAAAGGTCACATATTCAAATTAGCTACCCCACGCACAAGTTTAGGTCATAGGGAGTGCCTTCGCAAAATTTCAGAAAGCTATCATGAATATGAGCTGAGCAATGGCCCGGAAAAACCTTATATGTTCAAGGTCACTGTTTCAAGGTCAAAGGTCACATATGCAAATTAGCTACCCCTTGCACAAATTTAGGTCATAGGGAGTGCCTTCGCAAAATGTAAGAGAGCTATCCTGCGTATGAGCTGAGCAATGGCCCGGAAAAACTTAATACATTTAAGGTCACAGGTTTATGTCATAGGGAGTGCCTTTGCAAAATTTCAGAAAGCTGGCATGTGCATGAGCCGAACAATGGCCCCGACAAACTTTCTATGTTCAAGGTCACATATGCAAATTAGCTACCCCATGCACAGGTGTGGGTCATAGGGAGTGCCTGAGCCAGGCAATGGCCGGGACAAAGCTATTGTCCCGCTGCCCACCCAGCCAGTCCCAAAGCCAAGGACAATACCCCGCCAGCCATAACTGGCTGAGGGGTAAAAAGCAAAACCCTGAAAATGGGGATAATATCCAATCTTTAAGGTAGAAGTCGAATAAATCTGTTAGAATAATACGGAATACAAGAAATGGTTACCTAAGGATCCCTATCTAGGCCAATAGTCCAGTCTACATTCTTGTCATGTCCTCTGTTCATTTTCAGTGTGCCTGTGTTGCGCAATAGCAAGGTCTGTAGCCTGTTAAGTCCCTTAGTAGTACACCCTTCTGGCAGAGATGAGCACCCCACTGGTCATTGAGCTAATTGTTTTTGCAGAAACAGCACACAGGGTCGATTCTGGGAAGTCAGTACTTTCCCATGGGAAACAGCAGGTTATGCACTTTACTATTGCATATAAGTGTCAAATACCCCAAATATGAATCAGTTTGAGTGCTATCCACAACTTTAGAACAAGAAACAACGACAAACGGGAAAAAAAGAAGATGCATTTTCACATCACGCTGACTCCAAGACCAAGGAACATAAATGCTAAATGTAGAAAAGGTATCTTGCAGTTTGATTTTATTGGTGAAAGGATATGAATAAACATGAAAGATCAAGTGGAAAGAGTTTATTTGCTTCAGTCGGACTTTGTTCCTCCTACTCAGCATTACTGACCTGCTATTTTGGACAAGTCATCACCACACACATTAAAATGAGCGAGCTGGTAAAAGAAAATGAGGTGCTATTAAAGAGACGAAAACATCGCTCCTCTCTTCCTTGCTTCACACCACAGAAACTATTTCCACCTCTTACTTTTACCCAAAGTAAGCATCACCACTAACCACACACGTTACTCGCCCCATTTATGTCTGCTTCACCGGACACGTCCTGGGTAAAAATGGCAACACGCACAGACCTGATTACATTTGTTACCTTAGATTATAGGTTATTTTCTATATTTGTACCTGTAGTATAGGTATATAATTATTTTCATCCTTCTGTTATCTCTACATTCGCCTGACAGAAATACCTGGGAGAAATTCCTCTTCTTATTACCCGATGTTGTAACTTGGAGATAACTAATAAAATAAATATGCATACCAAAAAAAAAGCTGCACAATGCTTGATTCTGATTGGTCAGAGAGTGTTTTAAGGTTTTAGTACTTCTACAGTTATACTTTTTAGATGAACTTGTGGCAGATCCTACACCCGACAGATAAAAAAATATAAACATTGTTATGGTGGAGATTTCATGCTACATTTCTAGCATTTTTGGAAGGAGAGAAGGGTCATGGTGGCTCAGTGGTTTGCATTGTTTCTGCACAGCAAGAAGGCTTTCGGGGTGTATCTTGGTCAAGGGCCTTTCTGTGCAGTGTTTGTATGTTCTCCATGCTTTGCTCCAAGTGGGTTTCCTTTGGGTGCTTTAGTTTCACCCGATAGTCCAAAGACATGTATGTTAAGAAAATTAGTGTCTCTCAACTGCCCATAATTTTAAATTTTACTCATTTGGCGAGACTGGTGACTAGTTCAGGATGTACCCCACCTCTCACCCAAAGTCATTATATTACATTTGCATTATTTGACAGACGGCCTTATACATTCATACATCTGAGCATCTGAGGGAAAAGGGCCTTGCTCAAGAACCTGGCAGTTGCAATTTAGTGGTACTGTGGCTTAAACCGCTGACGTTCTGGTCAGCAACCCAGAGCATTATCCACTGAGCCACCACACACCAAGTCAGCTGGGATGGGCTCCAGGTTCCCCCACATCCCTGACTAGTAAGTGGAATGAATGGATGGATAGCTCGATGGAAGGAGTCTCCAGTGTCAGAGTTTAGTAAGAGCCAGGTTAAAGCTGTTACATCAAGATTTCTGATTAAGGAAAGTATTCAGGATGGACAACTTTGTGTTGGTATCACTGTTTGTGTAAGATAGTGGTTCACCAGTGGTTGTTTGGTGGTTAAGGCTTTGTGTTACTGACTAAAAGGTTGGTGGTTCAAGCCCCAGTACTATCAAGTTGCCAATGTTGGGCATCTGAGCAAGGACCTTAACCTTTAACTGCTTAGTAATATAAGTGAGATAAAGTTTCTCTGCAGAAAGGTATTTTCCAAATGGCGTACATTTTTGAAAGGGGTCTTCAGTGATGGTACCACTTAATACCACTGGAATATCTTCAGGATGGAGGGGTTTGTGGTTGTTTTTAGTATGTAAATTAAAATGTGTTTTTTGTGTGTGTGTGTGTGTGTGTGTGTGTCTGTGTGTGTGTGTGTGTGTGTGTGTGTGTGTGTGTGTGTGTGTTTTGCTGAATGTTTTTAGTGGCTTTAACATAAATAACAAGAATTCATTTGCTTTATTACATTCCAGAACATTAGACATTGAACATAAACTGTAAATGAATCTCATTTGTTACTGTTAATTAAAGAAAACAATTAAATAGGAAATAAAAAACTAGAAATGCGTTCTAGGCACATCACATTAGGCATGTTCAACTACAGACTCCAGAGTGTTAAAGAGCATTTTTGATTGATTGACCTCCACGACCTTGAAAAATAGGTAAGGGTGACCCAGTTTTGATAGGCTGGTTGGATGTGCCATTCAACATAAATATAAAATAATCCATAAAAAAGCAGCACTGCTAGGATGTTAACAAGAAGTGTCTGCTAATGCAGGGGACGTGGACAGCCCCTGAAACATTAATTGAATTAGAAGGGTCTTCAGAGAACGCAAACCTCTGCCAAGCCGAAAAACAAAAACAAAATCCCAAGAAGAACCCAGCACCCCCTGCTGGGCCTGGTGTAATATGATGCTCCCAAAGAATCCTTTTCTTACAATGTTAAAGAATCATTAAATTAAAAAAAAATCCCAGAATCTGGATCCAGAAATTGATAGAGATAATCTCCAAAATCCAAAAGCCCCACCTCTTGTAGAAATGTTGTGAAAATCCACACATAACTTTTTTCTGAAGTCATCAAACAATCCCACAAACAAATCCTGCTAACAAACACACAAACCTAACCAAAAACATGACCTCCTCGGCAGAAGTAACAAAGTTCTATAGATAATTTAACAGTAACTCTGCTTCACGCTGCGCCTCCCTATGCCGCCTTGTCATTGATTAGTTTCCCATAACAGCACACCCCATAGTAGTTTATTGCTTACAGAGATCATTCAAATTCCTTTACCGTAATATCTTCTCCTAAATGCTTTATTTTTAGTACTAAACATTGATGACTTCTTGGAGCTCCTTCGTTGCAATATTAGCATTTCTGGGGGAGGTTTTCCCTTAAGAGCTGACCGCAGTCCAGGAACTTACTGCCTGTTACACAATATGGCTCTCAGAGTTATGGTGTGGGGCGGATGTTTAGTGTACCTGTTCCATCATAGCTGACAAAATCATTAGGGTTAAGACGGAGCTGCACTTTCAGCTCGGGAGCGGAAATCAGAGGAGGCGACCACAAGCCACCGAGGAGGAGGCTTAATGTCTTGGGTGCTGTTTCCTTCTGCCGTCACACAAATCAGTCCAGGAAAAACACATCTATCTCACATATTAAGGTTTTCTGTTGTGACGGGACATTTATATTAATTCCTGAAGAATTCCTGTAACTCAGGCTAGACCTATATATATAAAGCTATGCATTCTGCTCTTGTTTTTGGACTTAGTATTCTGCCCTTAAGGCCGTGTGTGTGTGTGTGTGTGTGTGTTTCTTTCTTCACCACATCCCAGTATTGCCTGGAGTAAAGCCATCTTCCATCTGGAGCTTACTGCAGCTGACGCTACGCAATACCCAGGGTGGGGAACAGCATTTGGATATGTGTGGATTTGTACACGAGAGACACACAAAAAAAAAAAGTTTGTGTTAGCACTTGGTCACTCTCGTATCCCATGAGCTGTTCATTCTGCAGCGCTTTCACTGACGATGAGCTTAACACAGATGTCTTCCTAGTTAATCGCATTACAGGTGGGTCATGGGAAATGCAGGCATCAGGCATTGCTTCCTGTCTGTGTCTGAGTGTGTGTGTGTGTGTGTGTGTGTGTGTGTGTGTGTATGTGCCTTCCTGCCTATATGCCATCATATCCCTGCAGCCTAATATGCAACAGCGGCCTAGCTGATTCGTTTCAGATGGCACCAGCAGCGTTAGAGCAGAAATATGGCCATCTGCCCGATGTGAGGAGCAGCGCATGGAGAGATTCGCTGCCGCTCAGCTTTCGCCAGAAAGTCACTAATAAAAACCCCATGCACCTCTGAAGTAAAATAAGGAGAGAACTGAAAAGAGGGCCTGCTTATTATAATTTTTTTATTGTGTGCGCGTGTGTGTGTGCGTGAGTGTGTGTGTTTAAATGGGAGCGTATCTTTCTCTTTGAAGTGGTAAATGAGTCTGGCAGCTTGCTTTTAAAGCAGCCCCAGTTAAAAGGAATGAAGGTTTCCTTGTCATCCAGGAACAGAGCCAGTACTTTGAGATTTTAAAAAAATAAATAAATAAAAGGTTTCTTTCTTAAAAGATTCTGGAATAAGAACAAAAATAAATAGCAGATTGCTAAAAGAAGGCTTTGAGATTCAGATCTTGCACGTTCAGCCAAAATACTTCGATTAAATATGATGATGTTCCGATTCCATTTTTTCTTTACCGATACCGAAACTTGACCTTTCAGCACCTGCTGATATCGATCCGATACCCATGGATTACAAATATCTCTATTATATTTGTAACAGCTGTGTACCATTAACTCTGTAGATCTGTAAACATGAACACAAGCAGAGACTGTCTTTTTGAAAATGATCAGCTGGGCAACCGTGGCCTAATGGTTGTAGAAGCAAGTTTGGGACCAAAAGGTTGCTGGTTCAATTCCCAAACTAGCAGGAAAAATGTGTGGCGACAGGGGAATAAGCAGCACTTTCATGATAAGTGGCACTAGAAATAAGTGCTCTAGAGGGTCGACGAGTTAAACTCCTATAAATTGACAACTCAGTGTAACACATCTCCAACACAAACCATGATTTCTGTCAGCTATAGTTATGATTTATCATCTTCATCATCTTCATCTTCTTCCACTTCATCCGGGTAGAGTGTGTCGTGGGGGCAGCAGCCTAAGCAGTGAGGTCCAAACGTCCCTCTCCTCCAGCTCTTCTGGGGGGGGTGCCGAGGCATTCACAGACCTGCCAAGAGACATAGGCCCTCCAGCGTGTTCTGGGTCGACCCCGGGGTCTCTTCCTGGTTGGACATGCCCAAAACACTACACCAGAGAGGCATTCTCTGATCAAATGCCCATAATCAGATGCCCAAACAACCTCAACTGGCTCCTCTCAACTTGTAGGACCAGTGGTCCTACACCGAGCTCCTCCCGGATGACAGAACTTCTCACCCTATCTCTAAGGGAGAGAGCCCTGCCACGATGCGAAGGAAGCTCATTTCAGCCGCTTGTATTTGCAATCTTGTTCTTTCGGTCACTACCCAAAGCTTGTGACCATAGGTGAGGGTAGGAACATAAATCGACCAGTAAATTGAGAGCTTGGTCTTCTGGCTTAGCTTCCTCTTCACCACAACAGACTGATACAAGCTTCACTTTACAGCAGAGGCTGCACCAATCCGCCTGTCAATCTGACACTCCATCCTTCCCTCACTCGTGAACAAGACCCCAAGATACTTGAACTCCTCCACATGGGGCAGGACATCATTCCAGACCCAGAGGGTACATTCCACCCTTTTCCAGCTTAAAACCATGGCCTCAGACTTGGAGGTGCTGATTCTCGTCCTGGCTGCTTCACACTCAGCTGTGAATCACTCCAGTGAGAGCTGGAGGTCCCGGCTAAATGAAGCCAAAAGGACAATGTCATCCGCCAAAAACAGAGACGAGATCTTATGGCCACCAAACCAGAACCCTTCAACGCCTTGGTTGCGTCTAGAAATTCTATCCATATATATCATGAACAGAACTGACAAAGGACAGCCTTGGCGGAATCCAACCCCCACTGGAAACTAATTCGACATGTTGTTACCAATGTGGACCAAGCACTCCGGCAATACAGCAACCGAACAGCCGGTAGTAACGGGTCTGGTATACCATATTCCCGGAGCACACCCCACAAGATAGCCAGAGGGACATGGTCGAAAGCCTTCTCCAAGTCCACAAAGTACATGTGGACAGGATGGGCAAACTCCCATGCCCCTTCCAGGATCCTGTAGAGTGTGTAGAGCTGGTCAAGAGTGCTGCGGCCAGGACGAAAACCACATTGTTCGTCCTGAATCTGAGGTTCAACCATCAGTTGGATTCTCCTCTCCAGTGATCCTGAATAGACTTTCCCTGGCAGGCTGAGGAGTGTGATTCCACGATAGTTGGAACACACCCTTCGGTCCCCTTTTTTAAAAAGGGCAACTACCACCCGGGTTTGCCAATCCAGAGGTACGGCCCCGATGACCATGCGAAGTTGCAGAGACGTGTCAACCAAGACACTTCTACAACATCCTTGAGGTATTCAGGGCGGATCTTCCACCCCCGGAGCCTGGCCATCGAGGAACTTTTTAACTACCTCTGCGACCTCTGCCCCAGTGATGGGCAGACCCCCTTCTGAACCCCCAGGCTCTTCCTCTTCCACAGAGGGCATGTTGGTTGGATTGAGGAGGCCCTTGAAGTATTCCTTCCACCTCCTGACAATCTCCCCAGTAGAGGTGAGCAGCTCCCCACTTCCACTGTAAACAATGTTTGTGGAGTACTGCCCCCCCCACACCGAGACATCGGATGATGGTGCAGAATCTTTTCAAGGCCAATCTTTTTACAGGCCCTCACCAAGCTCCTTCCACACCCAAGATTTTGCATTGGTGAAAGCCCGAGCTGCAGCACATTTGGCCTGTCGGCACCCTCTGCTGCCTCGGGAGTCCCACAGGCCAAAAGGACCCTATCCCCAAATCAGCACACAATCCCCAAATCATGTTGTTTTTAAATGGTCAAAGACAATTAAGCTGACACAAGGCTGGCTCTTTTATAAGACACATTAAATCAAAACAAAAGCATCGAGTTCAACCGCCACCAATTTTGTCTGTTCTTCTAAATCTGTTTCGGTCAGGAACACAGACAGCAAAAACCACAGATGCAGGAATGCAAATTCTCTTGGGTTAAATAAGATTTATTTGGAAAAACAGGGAACCGTTCCACCATCCACTTCCTTCATAACGAAGCCCAGTTCCACCAGAGCTCTCAGAAAACAGACGGTTTGGTTTTGGAGACAGCTCTGATATCCCTTTTTTGAGACATGACTGCGGTTGCTGGTAGTCGGGCAAAAGAAGACGGAGCACAGAGCGAGTCTTGTTGGTCAGGCTTACAAACAGGACAGGATATTTACCATGCCAGAGCTAGCTCAGCATTAATACCATTGCCAGATCATACAAACAGAGTAGGAGTTTTAAAACGGCTGGAGGGAGGTTGAGTCACACTGTCTATTTTGGATTTTTTTTGTGGAAAAGCATTTATATGACAAGTCCAATAAATTCAGCGTTTTGTGTTTTTTTTTTTTTTTTTTTTTTTTTAAGTGAAACTTAACTCAGAGCAGATGTTTCATCAACTAGGTCTTTAGTAGCATTTATATTTTATGGAAATTCTGATGTGCACTTGCAGGTCTACCTTTACATTTATTCAATTGGACAATAATACACTTCGAGGCATGCTATTAAAGGAAAACAATCAGCGAAGGGAAGGTATGATGCCGCCTCCACCCAAAAGTGTATTAAATTTTTTCCATTACAATTTTATTCCTCTTATACCACAGCAGGGGGACATGGTGGTGTAATGGGTAGCACTTTTGCAGAAGGTTCTCGGTTTGAGCCATGTGGTCAGTGAGGGTGTTTCTGTGTAGAGTCATTCTGTGCATGCTCTCCCTGTGCTTATGTGGGTTTCCTTGCACGGTAAGCACATTAGGCTAATTGGCTGGTCCAAATTGCCCCTAGGTGTGAATGTAAGTGTGAATGGATTGTCCAAGAAAATAGGTTCTGCAGGGGACTTGCAACCCTCAGGAAAAAAACATACTGTTATTGCAAAGGACACCACAAAAGTGGCCCTGTGCATCATGGGAGCATATGAGATCTACCAGAGAAATTGACCTATGGTTAAGTCTGGACCTCGCTTAATTACCCTGCTTAGACAAGCAAGCCATGTGTTTACGATTTCAGTATATAGCATTCAAAACTAGAGGCGTGCAGCAGGTCCATGGTGGTAGTGCCCCTCTCTGGGACATCAACATTATCTGTGTAGGGTATGTGACACACTGATAGAGAGTTAGGCATCCAGTAGAGCATTCTTAATTGGTTGTCTGTAATACGTCTACCAGTTTTTGATATGGGTTTCAATACGAGCTCTACACGCTTACTTATGAGTATTGTTAGTGCTCCGCCCAGGGACCAGACTCTGTGTCCCTCTGTCCTTCTTGCACTGTCTTTCTGTCTCAATGTCTCACCAGTGTGTCACATCACCTGCACAATTTGTGACATCATCACCAACTGACTGACCCACACACTGTGATGTCACAGAGATGGATGCTACCGCCTTGAGGCATCCCATGCAGAGCTTTACACACTGCTTCTATTTGATTGGTCAGTCTCTGTTTTGGGGTGGTGTTAGGCTATGTGTCAATCAAAATGAGACAGTATACCTTACTTTACATTACTTCCATGTAATGTTGTAAAAGATTGGCCAAACCAGTTAGTTCCTGTAATTATTTGTGTTGGTACAGCTATAAACAGCTCTCTCTCTCTCTCTCTCTCTCTTTTAAAGCTTAAAGCTTATCAAGTTTCCAAGAATGCAGAAAGCACAATGTCTTCTGGAAAGTTCTGGATACGTTCCCAATAAACGTACACCTCACTGAGTGAGACTCACTCACTCATTTGAAAAAAAAAACAAAAACGCTTAAATCTACTAGGATCCAGGATAAGCTGTCAACATGGCGAAGGTGAGGTACACCCTCACCAGCTTGCCAGACCATTGCAAGACCAAAACATTACCATTCACACTCATATCTAGGGGCAGTTTGGAAAAGCCAATTAGCCTACTGTGCATGTCTGTAGATGAAAACCAGAGTACCCCGAGGAAACCCACAAAAGCACATGGAGAACATGCAATCTCCACACAGAAATGCCCAGGAATCAAACCCAGGACCTTCTTGCTGTGAGAGACGCGTGCTACATCCTCACACCCGCTGCCCTACACTTGAGAGTCTTCCATAAATGTTAATGCTGTCAATATATAAACAATTAACAAATTTTTACCAATAATCTAAACTTATAAAACTACTACAGAGTACTACCACCAAAACTATCAATAAATAAAGGGGCTCTCATAAAGTGGAAGGTATCTACATCAGGCACGAATGGTTTATTATGACTTGGAATAGATATAAAGAAATGTCTCCCCCTAGTGGGCATCTGATGAACATTCATTCATTCATTCATTTTCTGAACCACTTAATCCTAATTAGGGTTGTGGGGAGGCTGGCACCAATCTCAGACAACTCTGGGCAAGGGCAAAGTACACCCTGGACAGCTCGCCAGGCCATCGCAGGGCAGAAATATGCTGATGCAATCCAATGGCCTACTCCTTATAAATGACAGCAATGGTTCTTTTTACATGCCTCTCACCAAAGAGAGACATTTCTGGCCTTTGATAAGCTAGTGAGCTGAACTGGGGGGCAGCGCTTGAACCCCCGACCTTCGTATCAGTAAGCCAGCACACCACTGGGCCACCACTGCCCCATCTGATGAACATTTTGCTGCATATTAAACAGTAGGAATTTTTCAGGATTTCAGTATTTTTTTTTAAACATGATCCTTTAATAACAACTTGAATGGTTTGTTATTTGCCCCAGATCCTACTTTAGAACAAAACAAATCTCCAAAATCCATGCATAACTTTTTGCGTCATCTTGCATACAAACAAACAAGCTTCCAAATCAACACTCTGGAGCAAGTAATACTCAGATTGGAAAGTAAGACCAGGTGTATTCCACTGTAGCGTAGTCTGTATACACGATTTCACGTCTACATGCCATTTTATTACGTATGCACATGTTGATCTGCCCGTCTGGCTGGTTCCTCTCTGTTTTTGTTTTTTTGTTGAAGCAGGCTTAATTTGGTAAGTGAGCCCACCCTTCAAAGAGCTAACCATCTCTATAAGAGCTGTCCTGCATTACGTTATGCTAATCCATGGATGCTGCTTCTTTGGCATCAAAAGATAAGATAGGTAGAGGAGGAATAGGAGGGGAGTTAGAGGCGTTTAGAAAGAAGAAGGAGACGTAATTCAATCACTTTCTGATTTAAAGTCTCTTGTCATCCTGATGATTTATGAGACGTGCAATGTCTTGAATAGACAAAGGAAGGACCTTTCAAAAAAGTAGGAGAAGAAGACATGGGAGGATTTGAAGCTGGTGTTCAGAAGCTGTTATATTCTGCAGGTAGAACAGGGTTTCAGGGTTGTGATGGGTCCTGGCTACGATTCCCCAGCTTGGGTGTTTCTGTGTGCATGTTCTCCCTGTGCTTGCCTGGGCTTCCTCCGGGTACTCTGGTTTCCTCCCACAGTCCACAAACATGTACATTAGGTTAATTGGCTGTTCCCTAGGTGTGATTGTGAATGGTTGTGTGTGTTGGCCCTGCGATGATCTGGCAAGCTGTTCAGGGTGTTCCTTTGCTAGTGTTGGTTGAGATATGCACCAGCCTCCCTGCGGCCCTAGTAGGATTAATCAGTTTGGCAAATGAGTGAGAGAGTGGACATTTTCCTAAATATTTTGTAGATAGTAGTACATACTGTAGTTTTGTAGGCCTACATGTAGATCAAGTTCATGTAAAACCCTACAACAAACACCAAGCCTTCCAAGGGGTACAGTATTATCATATCCTTCTCTGTTTATTCCCCAAAAGATTTGGCAGGCTTCAGTGTTTTCAGGTGATTGCACCAACATTAAATAAAAGTTCTGTTTTCCCTAAAGATTGATTATTAATTTGGGTGTGTGCACTGGCATAAAAACAGACTTGCTGTGTCTTGTACTCAGTGGTTCGCTCTTGGAGGCAGTGCCACACCATGCGCATTTCAAATGAGATATGGCTCGTTTCATTTCGAAAATAGCTTTTTTGAATTGCAAGTAATATTTTACTACCCTTGCCCATCATTAGTCTTCTCCAGTAAGTGATTAGAAGATTAGCCAGGATAGGTATCATCCCGTGTTGTTTTTGTTACCAGGCCATACTGTATTATGTGGTGGAACTAAGTTTATAGAAGACTCAATACTCTATAAAAACAAACAAAAAAAAAACAACAACAACCATCTTCCCAGTTCTTCCAATCACCATTTCCCATTCTTCCTTTAAAAATAAGGGGTTTGCTACATGACTGCAGGCTTCTGGAGGCATCCTGATGGGATTTCCTTCTCTTTTTTTCTAAGGTAGCTGATAAAGATCAAGAAGAAGAAATTACAGGATTTATTTATCTTCAGTGCCCATTTCCTGCTCAGGGCTGTTTCAGAGTACATTGCAAGTAGAGAATATAACTTGGACCAGATACTGATTCATCTCAAAGCAACCCACACCCACTTGTTTACATCTAGGGATAGTTTAGATTAGTACATACTATAAGGGAACAGTGTGATTTGATTGGTCCGCCATCTCAGGAATAAAAAACATTATTACAAGAGGATAATGCATGAATCAAAATGATAGACATTCACAGTTTGTCATGGGCCTGACCTGATTCTGTGATGGTTAAAATATGTGAATATTGACGCTCTTGTTTTAATTTGCTTTTCTTAATGTTTCTGTGTCTTCATCTTCTTCTTCTTCTGAGGTCCAGATGTCCTTCTCCCCAGCCACTTCCTTCAGCTCTTCCGGGGGGACACCGAGGCGTTCCCAGGTCAACCGAGAGACATAGTCCCTCCAGCATGTTCTGGGTCGACCCTGGGGTCTCTTCCTGGTTGGACATGCCCGAAACACCACACCAGGGAGGCGTTCAGGAGGCATTCTAAGCAGATGCCCGTGCCACCTCAACTGGCTCCTCTTAACGCGGAGGAGCAGTGGTTCTACACCGAGCTCCTCCCGGATGACAGAACTTCTCACACTATCTCTGAGGGAGAACCCTTCCGAGATGTATTTGATGTACTGTAGTGATGTACTTCCGAGCAGTGAGGGTGAGCTGACAAGGGTGTTTTGAAATAGCAGTATTGAGACAAGGCCTAGGCATGGCACTGGCTGCATCATATAATGTTTTTTCTTTGGACTTGTTCGGACATGTGAGGAATGCACCTGAGTGACATGCATTTACACACTGTAGTGTATTAGACAGAAATAACCCTCATATAACCCTGAGACATAAAAAGCAACACACACACAAAAGGCAGGAGAATGAAAGCAAGACAAGAGTGAATGGATGAGACACTGAAGTGTTATGAATGAAATATGAATGAAATGACAGTATAATGTTTCTTAGCAGGTACATACATTTAGGTTGCAACTCACGTTCACACACATTCGGGATTTGACTGGCCTCGCCCACATTCTTGGGCTGGTTTAAGAAGTGTTCACTTAAAGAAAAGAAGATGACTACTTCAGCACGAGAAGGGATTAAGAAGGCAAAACCTCACATTGTTGTGTAACTGACAAAACCTGAGGAAAAAAAATATAAGGACAAAGTCGAAAAAAAAGAAGAAAAAAAATAAAACAGAGAAAACTGAGGCGCTGCATCTGTATTACTGCATTTTATTCATTTTCTTGCGCTTGTCTTCTTATTAATAAAAAAACAGCAAAAAATAAAATTGCCAAACAGCTTCTTTTGAATAAAATTGGAGTTTGTTTTAATTTTATTTACATATAATCAGTTCTTCCCACAGTCACATAAGTGAAAAAATGTTCCTTCTAATCTTAAAAATGTTATGTTAATTATGGTCATGGATTTGTTATTAGCTTCAAGACTGATAGCTATCAAGACAGCAATTTATTAGCACACATGCTAGATTGTACTAATGTTTCTGCTAGCTAACATTTTAAAGATTTACCCATAGGTGGGGTTGGACTTATTGTTTGAAGACATTCCTTGAATCTTTGGCAGAATGTGTGCTAATTGACTGACAATAACATTAAAGTACATAAAAAAAATTAATTTAAAAGTCTAATTTAAAGTAGCAGAAAAGCAAACCACCAAGAAATGCAACAACAATGTCCTAAATCTCTTAAGTGTTAAATCATATGATAATAAGTAAGAAAATACAAACTACAGTATATGCCAAGAGCTTCATCATGCATTCTTTTTAAAAATTGCATTCACTCTTAAACAAACATTTAACTATTAGCATGCATGTTATTTCAATGTTATTTCGTGTTAGCCAATAGGCCTTTACTATATTAATTTCAGAGTTATTTCATGCTAGCTAATGTCCGAAATATTACGACCTTACCCAGATTATTTTTAAAGTTATCTCATGCTAGATAATGTCTGAGATATTACAACCTTAGCCAGATTATTTTTAAAGTTATCTCATGCTTGCAATTACCGCAGAGGTAGTTAAATTTTTTTTAAGTTGTTTTTTTCCTAAGCAAATCATGTACTAATTGACTCACAATGAGTAAAATTAGGGTCTAATTTAAAGCACAAACTTTTACCTCAGTAGCCATTCTTTCACTTTTTTGCATAAAAGACTACATTTTTACCTGAGATAAAGAATTATGTGAACTTTGCCCACCTCTGTGTACATTTTTTTTGTTATCCATGATAATATAAAACAAATTAAGATTACAATTTATAATCCTTAGTACACATACCTTGTGCCAGTGATAAAGGGTATTACTTCATGCCATTTTTTATCCCCCTGTTTCTACTGTAGCTAAGCACATCTGTGTGGTAAAGAGACATTACTCTTTATTCAGCCCATTGTCTTCTCCTGTCTAATGCCAACATAAATCTCAGCCTTTCTCAACATGATACATTGAATTTAATCTAGGAAACCACTAATGATAGTCATGTTGAGACGAGACACTCGTGTCTGTCTGGGTTCATTTCCACAGATAAGAATTCTGAGAACTCTGGGACCACCTAAGTTTGCTAAACCTGCACCCAACCACCACTACCCCCCCACCCCTATCTATCTATCTATCTATCTATCTATCTATCTATCTATCTATCTATCTAT
>JAQMYF010000012.1:9480957-9499337 GCA_030014195.1 Neosilurus mollespiculum | reverse complement strand
TGTGTGTGTGTGTGTGTGTGTGTGTGTGTGTGTGTGTGTGTGTGTGTGTGTGTGTGTGTGTGTGTGTGTTGCCCTGGGATGGTCTGACGAACTGTGTAGGGTGTACCCCGCCTTCGCCTAGTGTCAGCTGTCGCAACCTACCCTGCAACCCGAACATTCATTGATTCATTTATTTTCTGAACCGCTTATTCCTAATTAGGGTTGCGGGGAGGCTGGCAGCTCGCCAGGCCATCGCAGGGCACAACCTGAACAGAATTAAGCAATTTGTCAAATACACTTATTAATAATAAGTTTTAAAAAATTGTTGCTATCTTAGTATTTTTTGAGGTCTGTTTTCAGATAGAGTAGGTTCGGCAAACTGTGCCGCCATTTTGTTTTTCTGGACTCATGATACACAAGCTGATATCCTAGTAGCAGATTAGCCAATTAGAATGTGCGATTGCTCATATCCAGTCGGTGTGTCTATACTACCATGAGTTGATATGAGTGATATCTCACTCTCACTCACTAGTCGTGGGGATACTGGAGCGTATCTCGGCTGACACTGAGCGAAGGCGGGGTACACCCTGAACAGCTCACCAGTCCATCCCAAGGCCAACACACACACACACACACACACACACACACACGTTCACATTTACACTTAAACCTACGGGCAATTTGTAAGAGCCAATTAGCCTAATGTGCATATCTCTGTGGGAGGAAACTGCAGTACCCGGAGGAAACCCATGCCAGCACGAGGAGAACACGCAACCTCCACACAGATGCATCCTTGTCAGGCTTGGGATTTGAACACAGGTTCACAGTGCCCCCCTAGTGTTACCTCCTAAATTTGTTATTTATCTTCTCTAAAAAGAGAGCAGTACAGTGGGTGCAGGTTGAAACCGGTAATGTAGGCGTATAATAATTGAAATAAAGCTAGTTGTTGCTGTCACTGGCAGAAAACTACAATCCCACAATGCACCTCCTGGGCCGGTGGAGAAGCGCTGAGGTGCGTCTGCATGTGGTGGGGTGGGAGGGGAGGTGGGGTTGGTTTTTAAATCAAAGCCAGGTCGTGCGCGCGTATGGATGTGTGTTTGTGTGCGCGGGCGCGTTAGTTTCTTCCAGCGTTGGAGCAGAAGCCGCACGCGCGACTCAGGAATCTCCTTCTTCCTTCCCCCCATCTCTGTTTTTCTCTCTCTCTGGTTTTTTTTTTTTTTTTTTTTTTTGGGGAGCTTCACACCGCGGAGGGGGAGGAACCCGGACAGGAGGCAAGTAAAGCAAAAGGGAGAGAAAGAAAGAGAGAGCGAGAGAGAAAGAAAGAAAGAATTCAGTCCGGGATGCGAACGTGAGGTTGTTTGTTTGCTGCTCATTCTCTCCGAACACGGAAAAAGAAAACAGAACAACGCCAGAGTTTGTTTCTTTCTTTGTAACCTGTTCCTTAGTTTTAGCAGGATACATTGAAGCGGATTTAAGGATCAAAGGAGCGGTAAAAGTTTTTTTTTTTTCGCTTCTTCTTCTTCTTCCCCCCCTCCTCTCCTCTGTCCTCGCCGCCTTCTCGTGTGGAAAGCAAACCGCGTCCCGACCCGACCAGAGGGAGAGGAAAAGAAAAGAAGGTAAAAGAAAGGAGGACGAGGAGAAAAGCCCGGGTGGAATACTCAGCAGTGGGAAGGTAGCCTAGAAGCTTACGGTTCGGAAAACTTGTGCGGGTCATTCAACCCAAACTCGCTTTAACCCGCCTGGATTTGGAGGATTTTTTTCCCTCTTAGTGCTTCTGTTCTGCAAATAAAACACAAATACAGACCCATTTATCCGCCGAATTAAAAAAAATAGCTTTATTATTATTATTAGTTGTTGTTTTGCCGGACAGAGAACAAAACCCGACACGGAAATAATTACATCTAACTTTTTTCCCTTCGAATTTCCTCTACAACGCCGGAGAAGAAAGATTACCTCAGAGCTAAAGGTGAGTAGGTACCTCCTCAGGCGGTATGTTTCAACTTATCAGACGCTCCGTGTGTGTGTGTGTGTGTGTTTTATTTTTTAATTTTTATTAATAGCCTATAACCGAATTATGATTTAGCTTACTTTTCATACCCGAGAGAGAAATTCATTGTATAAAGTGTCCTGTGATGTTTTGTTTAGTAAAATAAAAAGGAAGAGAGCAGAGACCTGTGTTTGTGTTTACCTCAATCATATCCTTTGTGCTCTGTGAAGAGGTTTACCTCAAGCCTCAGGAAGAAAGCTTGCTGAATCTGTTTGTTTCCCGATTTTTACCTCATTCTGTAGGTATAGAACATATCATGAGGGTATTTATGCATGTGTGCATATTTTCTGAGCATGTAGTTTTAATTTGGTTATGGAAAATATGTCCAGGCATGTTTTATATTCCACAGACATACTGCAACACTTTCAAATAGGGACTTTTATTATATTATGTGATGTTGCATTTATTTTATATATAACTTATTAATATGTTAACCCCACCCCCCCACCCCCGTGTGTTACCAATCAGTGGTTAAAGTTGCAGTGCCATCATTTGTTAAACAATAAATAAATAAAGAACCAGCTTATATAGCATTGAGGTTATTATCCAAGACATAATTGTTTATATAGATGGAAATTTGGTTTACTGAGGATATTAGAGATGAATTAAGTTAATGCAGCAAGTTTGCTTTGAGTTTGCAGCAAGATTTTCGATTATGAAAATTGTTCAGCCTAACATGATTTTCCCCGAAAAAAAAGTTGTTGCAGCAATCACTTTGTCAAGTTCGGAAACGTTTCACTTCTTCTCATTTGCAAGTCGCAACGCTATTGATCAAACATGGACTAGAATTTTGGACATCCATTGTGTATTTACATGACTTTGGGCAACTGGGTGTAGGGAAAAAAGCATGACATGGCTCCTTTAATGTGCTGCACTGAGGATGATCTTTATAGTGGCAGAGCATTTAATACAGATTCTCTCCCTCTCTCTCTCTCCCCCATGTGCATGCTTTCTGGATTGTTCTGTAGCGAACCTCCTTTCTGGTTCAAGTACAATTGAATTTATATATATATATATATATATGTTTATTTCATCCTTTCCCAGAAGTGAGTGAGGTTGTTATCCACAGCTTTAGTACTTGGATTGGTTTTCATGCAGCCACTGATTATGATCCACGTGTAATGTGAATGGAACCTCGGTGATGGAGTGAATCTGTTTGTAATTGGAGTTTAGTAGCTTTCCTGTTTTGACTACATGATCATGCCTAGTAATCTCACCATCCAGGTAATTCCAGCTCTTTTAACACCTGTATTGAGTTTAGATATTTGAGAGACAGGCTGGATAAACTTTCTCAAACCGGACCGGTTTGTATTTTATTGTGTGTCTACCTACTTTATTTGTGACAGCACCATAGACACTGCCATGTTTCTTTGAAGACCTGTCGAGACTTGTACACTTCCACATGTTGGAGAACCCAACCTCTAATTCATTTCCATCCATCTTGGATTATTCTGTTGAAGCCTCTGCGTTTTTAAACTACTAGACCTCCCTCCCATCTGCACCCACACAGTCCCCCCTACTACCACACACTAAGATTCACCCTCCCTCCCCCATGATTTCCATTTCAGCATCTCTAAAAACTTGGCCTGCCTGTGAACGTCTATTGAAATTCGCAGTAAAAGTGTTCATGGCCAATTTCCACCTTAGGCCTGGGAAGCAAAGCAGCCTGAATACCCTCTGCAGCTTGCGAAGACTTGTCTCAATCTAATGCAAAGCAGAGTGCAAAGAAAAAAAATAGCATTATTTATTTATATTAAGCACAGCACTGTTGATCTCACGGTTCTGATTAGGTGGGATTATTCAGCGATATCCATAGAGCACGAGGTGAATAATTGTTTTAGTATATACTACACAGGTACAGAAGCAAAAAAAAAAAATCACAGTTAAAGATTCAAGATTTTTAAGATTTAGTTCTTATATACTTTGTAAAAACATGGTGGATGCAGGTGAACATTGAGTGCCTCTGTGGGCAGGTGCAGAAGTGCTGAGCAATGGCATCTCTTTACCTCTCTTTAGGAGTTTTGTGTGTACTACACAAAAACACGAAGAAAAGCAAACTAAAACGCTTTTCTAGTTCATTTTTAGATATTTTAATTATTACTGAGGCAGGTCAGGTGAGCTGTGGGTGGTCGAAGTAGGTAACGGCATCTGTTTATTCGACTCATTCAGGGTTTAAGTTTATACTACATGGAAACTTAAGTAAACTGTGCTCCATACTTTTTTAGTATATGCTACATGGGGGCACAAGATAAAACAAACTAAAACAGGATTTTTATGGATTATTTTTCCGTTTAGCACATGATAATGCTGCCTGCTTCAAGCGACCGTGATAAACTGAGTGTCACTTTGATTCAAACAATATCCACTCAGAATAATGTTTTTTGTCTGGACTAATCAGATTGCACAGTTTCCTTGCATTCCAGTTTATATCTTTAATGTGTTTGTTCTAATGTATTTGCATTTATTAATTTTTGTGGGGGTGGGGTTGTGGAAGTTTTATCTTAGGAGGAGATATTCAATCTTAACATTTATGCAAGGAGTCTCCAGTGTCAGAGTTTTGTTACAAAGTTTTCCAAATACGTTGTTTTTTGCTAGCTCTGAAACTCTGTATAATAAGCTGCATTATAATGAATTAAGCCGCAATGCAATATTATTATTATTTTTATTTAATAGGTAATTTGGTTATAGGTCCTCGAATTCATAAGTGATGTGATGAAATATATTGTGTTGCAGGGTTTCACCACTTTAAAAGTACATGCAAATAGATAAAAATTAAGATGTGCCGTTTAATAATAAATAGGAGTGGGAGTATACAAGGAATAAAACGCTTCAGGATGTGCTTTTATTGTGGGGGGGGTCTGCTTTGGAGTGACCTGGGCTGTATACATGGCATCCACTGCATTTTTAAACATTAGGCATGTGCTTTGTTTTGTTTGAGTTCCTTATCTGATGTAATATCAGATTTCTAATGATAACAATGACAAATGTTTTGGAAGTTATAACACATTATTTTTGAGTACAGTTTTTTTGTTGACCTTTGAAATGGAGAACTGGAGCGAACCTTGTAAAAACACAGCCGTTTAAAGCCGTAATTACATCAATTAGTGAAATTGGAGGGCAGATTGCCGCACTAGCTGGTCCTGTAGGAACTGAGCGGTGTTTCTTCAGCCGCGCCTTCAAAGCAGGTCAGAAGTTCAGAGGCGCTGCAATGAAATGCTGCTCTTGACCTGGAAAGGGCTTGCTGAGGGAAGTCTAGCTCCACTGTCTTTTCAAAAGAGGCATTAGGACAATGGTGGTGTATAAATAAATGCCATCCATCACAGCTACCTGCTTTGTTTACATTCATAGTAGAAATTCAGCAGAAGGGTGTATTTCAGAGAGAGTAGTAACTCGGTCTAGCAGGATGGTTGAACCAGCCATGTGCGGTTTGACAGCTCTGTGGCTCAGTGCGTCTATAGCTTACGTTTATATCCCGTAAACAGTAGGCTAGTTTATTTTTTTCTTCTTCAACTACTTCTTATTATTTAATTGGCTCACAGTTTGTTTTCAGCTCGCATGGTTCCTCAGGCAAGTTCAGTGTTGCACATTATCCAGTCCACCAATTTCTTGCAGTCAGTTTTTGTTAAGTGATCGATGCACAGAAATCATTTCCTGTGTTATACAACTTCACATTAAATGTGTATAGAGGTCTAATGTAGAAAAGAAACTCTGAAGAAAGTACCAGAGATTGATGATGCCAGTGATTTCGCTTTGCTAGTCCAATGGGACATATGTCCAGTACTAGTGCTTTGGTGGTGCATCCAGGTAATTGGGAGACCGCAAGTTGAATCCTACAGCCATTTGTGGTCAGCAAAATTGGCTGTGCAGTCAGGATCGGAGGGATGGCATACTTTTTGTCACATGTCAATCACAGCAAGCCAAGCCAAAGTGTGTTCCAGTGCCATATGATGCAGCAGGAACAGCATTTTGAAGGATTTACAAAAAAAAAAAAAAAAAGAGACACCCTACCAGTTAGACAAATGACTTGTTTAATGATTTATTATTGGGAACATAAGGTTATGGCTTGGCTGCTAGTCCAAGAGTGCATAATTTTCTCTTTTTTCTGGCTGGGACAGACCTCCTTTCCTGTCAATTGTAGCACTAGTGACTGTGATTTCATTGTAACGCTCTCTTCCACGCATTATCAGCTGCCATGTGGTATTGCACTTCCTGACTGGCTTCATGCACTAGTCATTTGGTGCATCTAGTCTGTGAATGTATCTGTCAGATCTGCAGCTCTGGGATTCTGAAGAGGATGAAGGCGGCGTTCCCACCGGACATTCTTTTGGGTGGAACTGCGCAACAGACTGTGTGGTATTGTGGGACAGGAGTGACGGAATGATCCGCCCTCTAATTACTCTTTAAATTCGAACAGCCCTGCTATCACTGGAACTTTTATTTCGGTACACCATGCGACCTACGGGCTCAACTCGGGGACTGGATGTTACGCAAATCAAATGCATGTAAAGGAATGCGCAGTACTGCAATGCACCTAGCTACAGGAGTGGCAGAATAACTTATTTGAATAGCACACGTGGCTTTTCAAGCAAATCAGTTATGCGTGAGGCAGGAGGTGGAAGGAAAGCGAAAGTGGAGAAAAGAAAAACATTTCTAGTGTCACACCACTTGCATAGCGGCCTCGACTCAGATACTGACGGACTCTTGTGGGCAGGTGGGGGTGTTCTGCGTGGCTAGCAGGCAGCGATAATGAGGGTGTGTGCGCCTTGGCTTCGTTCCCCTCCGCCGATCACAGCGAGACAACATCCTGGGCTCCGTTTAATTAGGGGTCCAACCACTCTGCTTTTCACTCTTCCGCTCCACTCCTGCTTCAGCATGTGCTTTAATGAATAGCTAGGTCTGTTCCACAGCTTGCATGGGTTGCCGCTTGTTTGTTTACTTGCAGTTACAGGAAACTGCGCTTGTTTAGATCTTCAGTTTTCTCTGCATGAGGTTCAGGAATTACATTTAAATATCGAAAGGCGGAAAGATTGTGGACAAATACATGGTAAAATGTAACGTGCTGTAATGTACGTGAGTGTCTCCAGTGCGCTACATTGTTTTGCTTTACGGACATTGTGGGGTTGTTTCGCTTTCCCCCCTTCACTTTTTTTCTGTACATTCCTACGAGGCTCTCTTTGCTCTTGTAGAGTAATGACTAGGTTCTCAGGTTCTCTGTCTAATCACCGAGTAGCTGCACGCTTTGTAAATATTTAGTTCCAAACAATTTAAGACCGACAGAGACTCGTTTTAAATATTTACTTCTGACTTTTTGAGCCTCAGGGATGTTTGGTCATGTTTTTGGAAGTGAGTCCGAAAGGTTTATTGCTTGTTTTCTTTAACTCCTAGTTAAACTTGTACATCTCAGTACAGGAGTTAAAGGATGACTGTAAATTTGTTTTGGAGAAGGAGGAAAAAATTGGACATTTTGCAATAGATATCAGATGTGATGGTCAAATCGCTGCCTGTCCATCTGCAGCAGTACTGTGTGTGTGTGTGTGTGTGTGTGTGTGTGTGTGTGTGTGTGTGTGTGTGTGTGTGTGTGTGTGTGTTTGGCTGACATGGTGCGAACGTGACTGGCCATTAGATCCTCTTACTTCCGAGTATCTGGCAACGGACGCGGGACTGCTGGAAAGGAAGCAATTGCCTGATTTACACACACATTTTTCTGTAGGGACATTCCCTCCCCAGGTCTCTCTCCCCCTTGCTCGGTCTATTTCTCTCGCTCTCCCCAGGCTTCTGCGTTCAGTCGTTTGACCCTCAGGCTTACAGGGGGCACATTGGCAAACTCCATAGGGTGCCAGTATTTTCTATTCTTCCTTCATTCCCCTGCAGTCGTAGCATTTGTTCACTCACATTGTCCTTCCAGTCCCTGTGAGGAGCAGCTGGAAAGGTGATGAAGTGCAAGGCGGAGGGATTTGCATAAACTCCGAGCCAGTGATTAATAGACAAATGCCTTTTGCCGCATACAAAATCGGGGGTTTTGGTATTGAGAGCGATTTGACTTTGCTTAAAGGCCAACATGAGATCTTTAGCTGCCTTAAAGTATAATATGTGATTAGACAGAACAAACACAAATCTAATTCTGTCTTGCTCCTCCTCCTTTTCCTCCAAGCTAATGAGTGTGTTTGTGTAAGGGTGAGCAACATTTGGTGAATGAGCTCCAGCAATCAATAGGACAAATGGTGTGTTGGGTTAATGTGGGGATGGGATGGGTTTGAATGGGATACATTCTAGCATGGGTGCCTATTGTTTGACTGTCTGTCTGTCTTAAGGCTCTCCACTGTTTTCACTCAGCTCATGGGAAATCTTAGTCATGCACATCCACAGTAATCCTCATCATTTCTTCCCTTTTATCTATCAGAGTGTTATTTGAAATAATAGTGGCACTCCTGAGAGAAGCCCCATAAGCACGGAACATCACTTGGATGACTCTCCATAACAGGAAACCCAATAAGGCTGTCGACTCACCAATAAAAAATTGATTTATTATTATTAATGTAACTGAAACCCAAAAATATAGAGGCTCATACACCACTGCTCAGACTTGCACAGAATAGAAAACAAAATTTAACTCAGGTAGGAAGGCAAAACAACTCCAAACATTAACAGAAGCACGGAACATGAACTTGTTAAACATATGATTAAACTAAACATGGTACAAATGAAAACCGAAATCAGCGAGTGAAGGAGGGTGAAATGATAACGTAGTGTTAACCTTTCCTGCTTTCCCTTCAGACCATAGTCTGGGAAACTCAGGAGCAATTTAGTTATTTACCTCATCCAGTTGATTCAAACCCTAAATGAGCCGCACCAGCCTCGAACACCTATCAGTAGAGAAATCTCTCAGGAGCTCTGCCTTTAGGCAGCCCCTAAATCTATATACGGTATTTGCTATTGTTTGTAGTAACTTGAAAGATAAAATGTGACCCGCTCCGGCATAATACAGATTAAGTCGCAAGCTGGTGTTTTGAGTAAGAGCTAAAGTTAGTTGAAAATGGCTTACCTGGAAGAAAATGCAAACATACATCCTTCAAAGCATAATCTTCAACATGATCAAGTTCAAATATCCATAAACACAATCTATCCATGATAAAATACCTCTTTAAGAAAGGGTTCCCTGTCCAAGTTGCTTTAACCACTTTTGTGATTGCTCAGGGTATTTCCTTATTATCCATATTCACTACCAGAATACTCTCCCTACTTAAGGAATTCTAGAAGGATTCCGTGAATCATATAACGGTAAACCAATGAGAAGCCTCAAAGCAGACATGTATCAGTGTAAATAGAACTCATCTGTTTCTAGGAAGGCATGAGGAAGATCGCAGTGATTGGTCGAGAGCCAGATTCATTTAGTTTATGGGTGTTGGGGAGTTTAAAATGCGGACATCCAGAAACTGGTTCTATAACTATAATTACTTCAGTATTTTCTCAAAAGTAGCATTTCCTAATTAGCGACATACCAAGTGATGTAACTCAGTCAATTTTCATGCTATAATCATGTGTTATACCACATTTAAAGCAGATTAATTTCTCTTTCCAACTATATGAATATATCAGTATATCAAATTCTCTACTTAACCCATATTATTCTGGAGCGGGTCATAAATACTTGTGTGACTTCTGATTGGTCAGAGGGTGTTGATTAATCTTCAGATTTGTTCTAGTTATGTTATTGTTTCTATAGCAACAGCCAATTCACATGTACTTTTGTGGCTGATGTTTTAGGAAATCTAAAGTGAAGTCAAAGCGTGCATGGGTTGTTGATGTGGAGAAAGAGTCGTAGAGAGGGAAAGAGAGATTTTATAGTAGCTGTACTACAAGGAATATGTAGAAGTAACTTGTTTCCGGGGAAATTTCACTACATTAGTTGTGACAGTAAATGGATTAAAAGTATGGTGTGAAGTTTTTTTTTTTTGTACTTTTGGCAAATTAATAAAAGACTTCAGTTGGGATTTATTGGAAAGGATCCGGCTTCAGGGTGGTCAGGGTAACTTTTCTGTAACAGCACGACCCCAACTCTTTTTCTCCTTCATTAAAACACAGTTGTGTTTTTTGCCCTAATATTGTATTGACATAACATCTTATTTCTTCAGCTTCCTCGGCTCGAGAAAGTGAAAGCTTTAATTGGAAAAATGTCCAGTCCTTTTTCTTATCATCCCAAGAACGTCAGCAAATCAGAGTGTGGAAGAGCAAGGCCGGAATCTGTAAGCGTGTTAGGGACGTGCTGTTCTATAGTAAAAGGTTGTTTTTGTCAAAATGAAGGTGGAACGCTTTTTTTTTTTTAAAGACGTCGTAAACGCTTCGTCACTCTGTCTGGGCTGCGCAGTCGAAGCGGCAACGCTGTTTCCGAAAGAATGGTTGAGGTTGTTCTTTTGGCTTCTGGCCCGGTCTGAGAAATGCTCAAGTTGGCAGAGTGAATTTTGCCCTGCCTGAAGGACTTTTTCTCTCCCTTTTTCCCCCTAACTCGCTCACTGGTGGTGGCATCCATTCAAAAAAATGACCTCATGTTTTCTGTTACGTTGAAATGCTCCAGTAAAAATGCAGTTCTGCTGTTGGAAGTGCACTGTCTAATAAACTGTGTTTGTGTGTACATGTTAGACCTGATGTCCTAGCTGTGTGTATGGAGAGCTGCGCCAGGCAACGAGCTCTGCTGTAGAGGAGCATGATGAAGAACACAATGAAGTTCATGGTGCTGCTGTTCTCGGTTCTTCTAACCCAACCTCTGCAGGGCCACACCAGGCCAGCCAGCCCAGAGCAAGGTGAGAAACGCTTCTTTAACCCCCTCCTATAAACATCCCTTACTCTAACACACACGTTGGGATTCTTGCACCTTTGTTGATCTCCTCGAAAGCTATCCAGAGTCAAATGAACAGTTTAACTAAATGACTACTCTCAAATCTAAATGACAGACTAAAGCCTGATTTTTAAAGTTTGGTTTGGAAGGTTTTCAGGACAGCTGTCAGACTCAAACCATGGATTTCCAAAATGTCTAAGGTACTTTGGAAAAGATGTCTTTTACAAGATTTGCCCCCCCAAACACACACACACACACACGCACACACACACACACGCACACACACACACGCACACACACACACGCACACACACACACGTGCACGCAAACCAAACACAGTGCTGATGACAGCGGTCCTGCATTTCTGAATAGATTCTGTTGACTACATTATCAAGACAGAAAAGAAACAAAGAACACCATAGAAAAGCGTTTTCAGTGAAACACTGGGTTTTGATTTATTGTCCTGTTTCCGAGCTGGCTATTAAATAAATCAGTCATGAATGGGCTGGTTTAAAATACATGCAGAGTTATATGGAGAATCAAATAGCAAAATAGTGAGTCGAATAGCAAGCTACTAGTAGGAGTTCACGTCATTAATACAGTCTTTAGATTCCAAAAGCATACTTTTGGTATCAGTGAGTCATATAGTGATTCAAAATGTGAGTTGAATGGCATGCCACTACTAATACATTTTTTAAGCTGCTGGAAAGTAATTACCAGTTTAGTGTGTGTTGTGTAATGAATTGAACAGCGAGTCATATACGGAGTCGAATAGTGAGTCAAATGGCAAACTAAGCAAGTTCACTAATAAGTTTAGTAATAATACTTATTAGGTTACAAGAGTAAGAGTAAGTGAGTCAAAATGAGTCAGATTGAGTGAATTGAGTCATGTAGTGAGCCACTCGTGAAAGTTCATATTGAATACTTTTAGGTCCAAAGAGCCATGTGCTAGCTAATTAAACGGTGAGTCACCAGTAGTTCACATGTAGTACTTCTTTTCCTAAATCATGTTAGTGAGTCATATAACAAGCCACCGAGTTCACTTCTAATACTCATCGTTATGTTCAAAAAGCATAATTTGTTTATTAGGGTAGCGAGTTGAATAGCAAGTCGAACAGTGTCACCAGTGGATTTTCACGTCAACAGGAACATAATTTATGTGTTAATGAATCAAGTAGTAAGTCACCAGTGTACATTAAGTTCACATCTACTCGTTTTCATGCTCAAACAGCATAATTTTGTGCTAGTGAATTGAAAAGCTAGTGAATTGTATTCATTCACAGGCTCAGAGAGCATGATCTGCATGTTTGTCCCTTTCCAACTCAAATCTGAAAGCCTTAAAGGGTCCTATTCACTTCCCAGGTATATTAAATAAAGATGAAAAACATTGTTGTCTCTTGGAAATAAAATGGAATTGGACACGATGTCTTTCTGAAACCTTTTGTTTACTCCTGTACGCGAGTGTCAATGACCCCTGCACTGGGCACCAGGATATTAGTAAACAACGGATCTTTTTTATTTCTCGGGAAATCTGAAACGTTCTTCAGTTTTGTAACACTTGATCTCAGACTTTTCCACTTTCTACGAGTCTGTGTTGCACTGCCATATTATCTCGCCTGTGCAAGATTGTTCCTCTGGTCATGTGGTCTTGTTGTTATTGCAAACAAACACAGAACCAGAACGAGAGGTAAAAAACGTGAATAAGAGATACTAAGCTCATTTCACTGGGAAGCCTTTATATTTGGCCATAGTGAACTGATAACTGAAGATTAAACACATACGATGTAGGCTGTTCATTCGTGAATGGACACCTTTAAACACGAAGCAGGTTCAACCTAAACACCAAACCTCACACGTGGTTCTGGAGGAGACTGGGAATGAAATGAAATCCTGAAAAATGTGTCTCTTGGCAACATCCCGCGGTGGTGAGCGCTGCTGTGTCACTCACAGGTTTAAACGCACTCCACCTCTGTTTGGGGAAAGCCAATGTGGTCTGACAAACAGCACACACTGCTCTAACTATATTATAATAGGCGTGCTGTATTTTTTTTTTCTATCTCTCTTTCTTACTATCTATCTGTCTGCCTCACTACCCCTTCTGTCTGGCTTTAAATAAACCAGGTTTGGGAGGGAGCCAGTGTACAGGGGTGTGTAGTCGTAGCCATCTCTAGCCTCCAGGTGTGCAAAAATATCTCTCTCATCCCCCTCGTCTTTTTGTCTCTCTACACTCCTTTTGTAATGGAAAGGTATTTGTTGTCAAGGAAAGATTCAACTACCAGGAACGCTATAAATTACGGCTTTTTTTTTTTTTTTAACAAAAAAAGAGGAGGCGAGGAGACAGCAAGCACTCCACCCTGTGGCGGTATTCCACAGCGAAGATCGTGTTTCTGGGAAAGCGAGCCCAGTTTTCATTCTGATACGCAGCAGAGAGGTATATGAATAAGCGAGGCCTAGATATATCACCTAACCACACGGACGACATTTCAGGAAGTGCAGGTAGGGTTAAAGCCGGGTCAGCCAAAGAGAAAATCAAACCTAAAATATTCAGGGTTCTTGGTGTTTATGGTGTCGAGCTTGAGTGCCTTTAGGGATTCCAAAGGGGAAAAAATGACATGAGGAAGGAGGAGTGTAGAGATGACGAGTTTGAATGTGACTGATTAGCTTTTAACCTACTCTGTCACTCCATCACCAAATGGTCAGGCCTGCTCAGGGGGCCCTCTGCCCCTTTTCCTCTCTTCTCCTCCCTTCTTTCTTCCGTCACGGTAAATGGTAGTCTCTCCACCCCCCCATCCCCTCGTTTCCTGTGGAGTGAATGATAGTTTCAGCTGTCGACGAGTGGCCTGACGCGCTGGCATTTGTGCGGTTTGTTCACCTCCTCCTCAGGAAAAAACAAACGAAACCAAACACTAGGATCCCAGCAAGTCCTGTTCAAACCCCGTCTTCAAGCAATCAGCAGTTGTAATCCTTAGCAGCCTGTGTTTTCCATTTGTTTTGATAAGAAATGGAAGATTTCCCGAAATATGGCATCTGCATTAGAAGAATTCGCTTTCTGCTTCATTAAAATGGATTTTTATCCTTTTTAATATTTGGATCAATTGTAAAGGCAGTGGTGTAGATGTAGGTTGCTTTTGCGTAGGCTTGGCGGAGCCGTGTATGCATTCAGGGCCCCAACAGCACAGAGCCATCCTGAGTATCAGTCTCCTCCAGATTTCTTTGAATCTCCGCTTACTCCTTCAGAGACTGGGGGGTCAATCAAAGGAAGGAGAAGTGGAAGGATTAGTCGTCGCCGGGTTGTGTTTCCGTTGTGGTAACAGAGATTTGACCAAACCAAAAGCTTTCTGTTTTGACAAAGATAATAAGACCCAGCTTTTCACCAGTTGCAGTGTGTTTAGTTATATTGTGTGGTGTGGGTCAACAAGCACTTCAGTCCAATGCAGTGTGTCCTAAACATCCAAGAACTTCCTTTTTTTTTTTTTTTTTTTTTTTTTAAACTCACTTCCAGCCTTCCTGTAAGACTTATTTTGTTTCCCTGATGGTTTTTAATATCATGGAGAGAATTGTCTGGATGCTGGATTAAATCGAGCTCCCTGATGGAAGAAGTGAATTCAGGGAAGGCTGTGTGAAAAGCTCGCTTTTGCCCCCTTTAGCTAATTTGACTAATGTTCAACTAAAGCTTGTAACTCGAAACAGAGGAAGATCCTCTCAGTTTGGAATTACTGCACTCTGGAAGAGGGAACGTGACGTTATATTTACATGACTGCTCACAGCGTCAACAGTCAGTAAGGTACCATTCTAGGTTTCCAGCTGTGCAGTTGTGGCCCTACATGGAGTCTCCTGAGAAGCAGAAGTGGACTTTTTATTTATTTATTTATTTATTTATTTATTTATTTATTTATTTTTCTTTTATTTTTTTTATCTAATCACTGTCTTTAAATTAGTGTATGAAATCATGAATGTAACATGATTGCAACAACAGTAATGACTGAGTTAATGTTCATCTTTACATTTTAAAAGGAAATTAGAGTAATTACATTACACCACTGTCCCGCCACTGAATCAGTGGTTCGCACATCCGCCTCACAGCAAGAAGGTCCTGGGTTCGAGTCCTGGTCTGGCGTTTCTTTATGGAGTTTGCATGTTCTACCTGTGCTTGCGTGGGTTTCCTCTGGGTAGTCTGGTTTCCTCCCACTGTCCAAAACTCTGCACTTTATGCTAATTGGCTGTTCCAAATTGCTCCTAGGTGTGGATGTGGGTGCAAATGGTTGAGTGTGTTGGACCTGCAATGGTCTGGCGAGATGTTTAGGGTGTACTTTGCTCCTTGCCTACTGTCTGTTGAGAGTTATTTATTTATTTATTTTACTCAAAGGAAAAGAAAGTAGGCTTATCTAGTGCACACAATACAATTTTTTGGGTTTGTCCCCTTATGTTTTAGAGTTGAGTTACGAAATTTGAATTTAATTCCAGCTGGCTCCATTCACGTTATTAATAGTAATTCCCTGATGATGATAGTCATTATAGTGGTGGTGGTAGAAAATACATTGCACCAAAGAAAGGTGTATAGTGTGTTTAAATGATGACAGGTTCAGTATTATGTGGTCCTATCGCCCAGCCCCATGTTTTAAAAAAAAAAAAAAAGCACTTAGCACAAATGCTAGCTGCCTGACATTCTGCTAGTTCATGAGCCTTGCTTTCAGGGAGGCGTCTGTTTTTTCCTTCTTTGTTGCTTAAATGTGCTGAGGTTGAAAATAACATCATTCCAAGCTCCGACTACTGCGTAAAGTCGAATGTAGTATAAATGATTTTGAAGCAACAGGTAGTTGCTGATGTAAGTAGTACTGGCATCTGGACATAGAAAAGAAATCCAAGAGGATATTTGGAAGGAAAGCTCTCGTTTTTTTTTGCTTTCATTCTTTTTCTGGAACAAATTAGTTGACGATAGCAGTGCAGCATGGAAAACTGATGGCTGTTTTGGCAGAGCTGACTGGAAAGAGGTGTGTGTGTGGCTCATCCATATTTGTGCATAGCGACCTGCTTACATTCCTTTCCACTATTCCCCCTTTATTCGGAATTATCATTCTCTTTATCTCTCGCTCTCTCTCTCTCTAATATACACTCGCTCTGCCTCTGTGGAGAAGGGGACGGGTGGAGACTGAGGGAACAATAGGTGTGATTCAGCGGGACAGGCTGAGCTCACCCCCACTCCCCTTCTCTCTCTCTCTCTCTCTCTCTCTCTCTCTCTCTCTCTCTCTCTCTGTCTCTCTCTCTCTCTCTCTCTCTCTCTCTCTGTTGTGTGTGTGCTGGTGCGTGCTTGGGTTGTGATTGTTTGTAGAACTGCAGCCATTGTGAACAAATGTCATTAGCATCCGTGGCTTGATGGAGGCCCACGTGAGAGCGGTGTGGGCTGGGACAGCATTCGCCCCCATTTGCTTATTGCTTCATGATGAGAAGAGATCTCCATAAATCAAAACAAGTGATAGGTGGACCTGTGGAGATAAACAGATTCGCTAATGAAATTCACATGCTTTTAGTCTTATTTCATGAATTGCCTTTAAAGAAAAGCCGATTCGAAATTAGTTCATCTGTCTTGTATACAGAGTCAAAACTAGGATGAGTCAGAATTTGGTTTAATGGAACATTTGGTTTAATGGAACTGAATCGTTTTGGAATGGGCTTGACTTGAATCGAGTTGTATCTGAGCTGAATCTACTGATATCTGCAGAATCTGTTATCTTTGCAGAATCTAAATTGTCTGTGCTGCTTAAAACCCTTGCATCGAATTAAATTTCTCCTGAGTTGAATCATGTCAGTGCTGAATCAAATCATATCTCTGCCGAGTCTGAAACGCGTCGGTGCCGAGACTGAATTAGTAGTGAATTGAATTTGCATAATTTTTGTATTGTATTATCTCAAAGACGGCGATTTTAAGCCAGTGTTTACTAGGGGTCAAGTCCATCATGAGAATCAAACAGGAGACCTCTCTCTTTTTCATTTTATACATCTGTCCAGTCCTCTTTTCCTCTTTTCACTGTTGTTCAGCCACGAGTGTGGTTTCCTAAAGGAAATCCTAGTGCGCGTTTACTTTGTTTTATTACTTCCTATTCGGACATGGACGAAGCCTTTAATGCCAAAAACTCTGCTCTAGATAATACCGTTCAACCTTTACTCCCTTGGATAAGTAATGGTGTGGACGGGAAGAAAACCCTTCTTGATATGATTGGTTGTCATTTATCATACTTGTCAGTCAGTTATTAAAGATGGTTTGTAGTGGGAATGAGGTGAGCACCTATTCCTGTTGATCTCTCTCTTTTTTTTCCTTTTTTTTTTTTTATGGCCTTTGATCGGAGTTAATCCCGTGGTGGAATCTGGAGGATCAGGGAAGCGAGGGAGCAGCTCGGAAGGGATTCAGCTTTTGGGGGAGAAGAATTGTATCCCAAAAAAAAAAAAGTGTATATATGTTTTTTCTGTGACAGCGCAGTTTGTTTGAGCTCGGATTCAATGTTAAGTAAATATAGAACCCATATAATGACTTGAAGCAATCTCCTTTTCTTTATTGGTTAAATTGGCATATTAAAGTTGGCAACATCTGTCCTCTGACGTTTTTACAATATTTCAATATTGTTTTAGTTCTTGCGTTATTATATTTGTGTTGTTATCCAGGAAGGAAGCATATCCGTTAACACCCTTGTATCAGCTGCTCACCTGCTGTATTGTTTTAACTTGTGTAGATTTCGGAGCAGAGGTCAGTAGGTGGCTGTATAGTTTCCTGACTTAATTAAACACTCGCAGCTCTATCATAACACCAGAATATGAAATATATCTCTTGCGAGAGAGGTGTTGTGCATCCTTGGTTATTGCAAACACAGCTACTGATGATGCTATGTGGTATTTCTTAAGCACTCGGCAGTTGACCCTAATAAAAAGGTCAGATGGGAGATATGCTCATTGTGGCACCAGAATTGAAATGTGGACAGTGAGAGGAATTTGTGGCCGCTGGCAGTGTGTGTGTGTGTGTGTGTGTGTTTGTGTCAAAATGGAGAGCTAAACCACGGTGGCTGGCTTGTGCAGCACTTCAAAGTGCCACTGCTTTTTACAGTGACTCTTTTATGGCCTGCCTGTGACCTGGGGTAATAGCATGAATGTTGACAGAGGCTTATCAACTGAAGGGAGGGAGGAAAAAAGGTTATTAAAAGGGTGGCAGGATGGAAGATTGAAGGAAATTTTTAAAGGGTTATGAGATATGATGTTTATCTGCACGCTTTTCTTCTTCTTTTATTTTTATTTTATTATTATTATGTCTGTGTTGTTTTTCCTGCATAAAGTTGAGCCCCCATAACCCCTCTGTTCTTGTGAGGATTAGTAGTCTGTTCAACAAGCAGGAAATACCTTAACTGGGCCTTACTGGGGTCACCATGGTTACTTTGCCCGAGAACCTGTCTCTACAGGCCTTCAGACCTCTCTCTCTCTCTCTCTCTCTCTCTCTCTCTCTCTCTCTCTCTCTCTCTCTCTCTCTCTCTCTCTCTC
>JAQMYF010000012.1:9465093-9480857 GCA_030014195.1 Neosilurus mollespiculum | reverse complement strand
CTCTCTCTCTCTCTCTCTCTCTCTCTCTCTCTCTCTCTCTCTCTCTCTCTCTCTCTCTCTCTCTCTCTCTCTCCCCTCTGTGTGCTTTGCTTGCGCTCAGCCTTTGCATGCTTTGTTTGACGACGTTAATAGTACTGACTGAAGGGGCAGGACTGCTGCATTGTCACGAGAAAGTCGGGAATTCTGGATTTGTAGGCATGTTGTTGTTGTCTTTCATGCGACTCAACCTGACATATACTGGAACTTCTACGAGCTCTGTAACATGGCATTAGGAATAAAGGGAAACCCTCTTTCATCATGAATATCCTTTTAGCCTAGAATGGCTTGCCTTTTTTTCATTCATTGCCAGTTTTGCATGCATTTTGAAGAAATGCCAACTCACAAAGCAATCGCTGTCCCTTTTGTAAATCGTTAACTATATTCACCAAACTGAGGGCACCGCAATTGAATTCTTAGGGGGGAAAAAAGTATTAAAATTACCATTTCAATACAAACCCATTTGGTATTTATGCTGTTCTGAGATCTCACCTTGGCCTATTGTGATTCAAGCAGGACCAATTAGCATGTGACTCTATTCTACAAGTGGGACTTTTATAAGGAGCGCCGAACCAGAAGACCTCCTGCAAGGTGCCCAAGCCAAGAACCATTTGGCCTGCCAAATCCCCAAACCCCACCCCCTCCCAGCTTGGTTGGCTAGCCTGTAAGACACATGATTTGGAATAACAACTTGGTTCATTGGTGCGTCAGAGTTGTCTTTATACCATCCTTATGAAAATCTCCGGTCTCTTCCTCTCGTCGTCGTCACAAGCAACAGGGGCTCAGGTGGCCGTGATACTCCCCTCCTCACACACTACCAGCCCACAATTCAATTTGGCCTCCTGCTTATGATTGACCTGACAGTTGGCCGTTGACTAATTCCAGCTGAGATTCGATTGTGCTGGATCCGAGCTTTGAGTCAGGTTTTTTAGCAGGCTGACGTTCTGGAGGCAGGAAACTCAACAGTTTAGGATTTAATAATAAGGTTGGAAGGAAACTGAAAAGGGTGTTTTATTATTAGATTTGAGGTCTAGAGTTGAGGTCATGCGGATTATCAGATGTGTTGGATGAAGCGTATATACTTGTAGAATTCTCAGATGAGATGCCTGATTTTGTTAGACCTAGAAATTAAAGAAGGACCTACACACAAGCAGCTAGTTCCCATAAGCTACTTTTCCATTATAGGCTCAACATTTATTTTATGACGAGCTTTGCTTGAGTTTCATGTAACTTAAAAAAAACCAATGTAGTACTTGATGCTAATAACAGTAAAAATCCATGATTCTTGATACCCAGTGTACTACCACATGTTTGCTGACTTCACTTCTGCCTCTCCTGGTTTTCATCCTTCTCTGTGCTGATTGTGTGAATGATGAGGCTGCACGCATATCAATTAATACATACTCACATACACACGCGCACAAACACACACCTATATGCCAGCAGTAGTATATGTACTGACACAGTGACAGACCATCACTCACTCTCTCACTGACTCATTTGCCAAACAACTTAATCCCAATTAGGGTCACCGGGAAGCTGACGCCTATCTCAGATGACTCTGACACCCTGAACAGCTTACCAGTTCAAATATAGGCAACACACTCCCAATAATTCAGACCTATGGGCAAGTTGGAACAGCCAGTTAACCTAATGTGCATGTCTTTTGGACTGTGGGAGGATTATACAACAACAACCTATTGTACAACAACAAGGATCTGACATTATATATGCCAGTTGGTGCCACGCGAAAGGTCAGTGAACGTGTGTGTTCGCTCCACCAGTCATTTTATTACTTGTGCATTAGCGAGTTAGTACTAAAACTAATTTTAGGTTTAAAAACATTCATTATGCAGGACAAAAAGAAATGTTACCGAAAGAAATGCTTGTCCATAAAGAAAGTAGCAGACCACTTTTTAGGCAAGAACATAATGAAGGCTGCTGGGTTTTGCATGCAAGTAAAGAAATTAGTGTTGACCATCAAAGTCTCCAGGAGAACCGTGGCCCTAATAATTGTTCTTTGTTAAAAAGAGAACGACTTGGAACCTCGTATGCGTTTTTGTTCTAAAAATAAAGAGTGTACTTTAGGTGCTTCTAAAAGCTACAAATATAAATCTCTTGATTAGTGGATTAAGCAAAGGGTGTCCTATGCACTCACGTCCCTACGCCAATTAACAGAAATCGCCTTTGTACGATTTTAAAGTGCCTAGTGGTCATTTTTATGTCCAGTCAACTTTGTCCCAGGAAATATCCCGAGTGCAGCTTGAAGTCATTCTGGTCTCAGTGGTTTGAACAATGAAAGAGGTTGTAGTGTCTTCGCTGACCTCTTTTCTAACGTGACCATTTTTATCTGTCCACTTGTCTGTTGAACACAGTTGCGCTGTTAGAAACTGCTGTGTACACCCTGTACGAGGGAGATAAGCTGGAGCTGAAGTGTCGGAGTAAAGAAGAGCCTCAGGACGTGAGCTGGACCAAGGACCAAGTTTCTCTCGCTGACGGAGAACACACTCATCTACGTAACGGTCAGCTGCAGATCGAGGCAGTGGAACTCGCCGACTCGGGTCTTTATGGCTGCTTCGCCCAAGGCCCTGCAGGCAACCACACGGAGTATTTCAATGTCAACGTCACATGTAAGGAACAGAGCTGTGAGAAGTTTTCTAAAAGGAACATATGGACAGTTGTAGTTTAACAAAACCTCATTTGCTGCATTATTATTCTTTTTTTGTATTGTTTTTTTTTTTTTTTTGGTCTTAGATGCTCTGGTTTCGTCTGAAGATGATGACGATGATGACGAGTCTTCTTCAGAGGAAACTAAGCAGTCAAGCAGCCAGAAGTTACTCTCAAACAGCCAAGAGCTATTGCGTGAGTGTTCCTGTCATCTCCGTAGACTCATAAATATCTGCACTGTAACATGAATGAACTCTAAAGGTGATTTAGTGAGCCTGGGCGATGCATTTACACCATTTGTAAAGCTTTTCGCATGAAGTATTTTGCAGTCAGACAGTGGAAACTTGTGGACTGGTCCTCTTAGCAATCCTGAAGTATTCCAGCAGGATGTTTCACCTCAACTGCTTATAGAGCTTCTGTGGAATGTACTTCGGGCTGGAGCTGTGGGTTGATAGGATAGGGTTTCATTCCATTTGGTGGATTAAGCTTGATGTGTTGAGGGATGTTCATTACACATCTTAAATTCTGTTCTGCTAGATTCTGGCCACCTATTTGCATGATGACATTGATTGTTTATTGTTGTTTTTTTAACCTGATGTGGAATTCTCCCTTCTGATTGGTCAGACAGTAAAACACTTCAGGACACCATTTAATCATCACTGATGTACTAACCCCATTTTTCCAAATTTTTTTCAGCTATGGCTCCGGAGTGGGCTCAGCCTGATAAGATGGAGAAGAAGCTCCACGCCGTTCCAGCCAGCAGGACGGTCCGATTCCGCTGCCCAGCCATCGGGAACCCGACACCCACGCTCAAGTGGCTGAAAAACGGCAAGGAGTTTAAGAAAGACCAGCGAATAGGAGGCTTTAAGGTGCGAACATCATCGCTGTCATCATTCCTGAAAATGCTCTTTTCTTTTTCTTTTTTTTTTTTTTTTGAGTTAAATGTCCTGTCTCTGCTGTGCACAAGTTCCACTCCGGTGTCCGGTGAAAGGTAACTGATCACCAACATCTGATTGCCACTATTTTTGGGTAGGGATGTTGGGAGTATGTAACTACTCAAGCCTATTGATTTTCTTTGCGGCCCGATTTGCAATTCGGGTGCTGCAACTGGCAACTTGAATTTGCTGAAAAACACCATCATACCTTTTATAATGTGGCACATGGGCTGAGGGATATCGCCTGCTTTTTTACCTTGAAAAACATGAAGGTCAAATTTAAAAGGGGGGGGGGTTTCTTTTTTTTTAGACAGCATTTTTATTTCTCAGATTTCATAATCAGTAACCGTGGCTTGAATAATGCTGTTTGATTCAAGGATTTTTTTCTGCAGAGGTGGATAACGCTCTCTGAGACCGAATAATTCTCCATATCTTATGAAGGCCAAATTCTATAATTGTGTCATTGTTCATTCAAAATATTTTCTCATTTCTGATTGGTGGAGAGCCAGATCATACTTGGTATTATTGCCATTGAATAAGTTGAAGGATTACTGCACAACATAGTAACATGATTCTGAAATTTAAAAATATTTAGATTTAATAATAAAGCAATCATCGAAGTCGGCTTTCATGTGATATGGAGAATTATTCGGTCTCTGAGGTTGTTATCCACTGAGGCCAAATCCTTCAACCGAATATTTCTCTATATCAGAGATTCCCAACCCTGGTCCTGGGGGACCCCATGTCCTGCAATTTTTAGTACTTTGCTGCTTCCCATGCTCTGTCACACCCACCTTATGTCATGAAGAGCTGTTAATTAACTAATTAGTTAAATCAGGTGTGTTGGGAACAAGGAAGACTCCGAAAAGTGCAAAGCACGCACCAGGGTTGAAACCTCTGCTCTATGTCATGCTTCACCTCATGCAATAATTGCTTATTATTATCATGAGTTTGCAAACCAATCAGATCATGCTGTTCTTTTGAAGTGTGTGTATATTTTATATTATGTATAATTTTTTGTAGCAAGTAATCTCGTCTGTAAGAATGTAATCCTACTAATGTCCCAAAGTTAAAAGGAATGAGTGATGTTTGTTCTTCTATGAGTAGCATTTAAAAAACTCCCAAGAAGTGAAGTCAGAAGATAATAAGTCTCGATGTATAACACATCACTAACCATGACTCCCTCTTCACATTATTTCTCTAACATTGCTCCTCCACTTCTCCATGAGTCCTCTCCATGCTTGACGGTATGCAGTATACCATTTATGCTAAACAAGAAATTGTGTTGTGATTTTGTTGCATGCAGTAACCATAGCAGCTAAAATCATACATGATGCATGAGACGTCCCAGAACGTCACACTGTTGTGTTCAAAACAGCAGTATTGTCCTAATGAAAAACCCACACAGTTTTATTAAAGTCATATCTTTTATTAAAGTCAGTCAGACATTAGTCATGCTTTCCACTGGGCAGAGTCAGAGCGAGAACGCGCCTCGTTTTAATCAGGAGCATTACGGCTGCTCCTCTGTTTGGAACGATCAGAAGCCTGGCTCGATGGTGGCGCTGCATTATAGTTACTTGGCGTGCCTGTGTTTCTCATTGAGGTGGTTCCCATATGGGAGGCATTAGGCCTCTTCCTCCTCTCTCGCTCAGTCCCACACCATGCACATTTTACCATCTGGAGAGCGTTTCAGCCTGCCACAGCACATCACGCGTACACACAAACGTGCTCCTTCTCTCTCTCTCACACACACACTCGTTTACTTACATATTTATGCACAACTGCAACATATACCTTAACAGTTGTGTGCAGACGTTTTCATCTCTTACACATACACAATCACAACCACGTGTACATTTAACTTTGAAGATGTTTGAGTGCAGGGGCGCCACTCGGAGTCAGCTTTTATGAACGAGCCCCCCACCCCCTTTCTCCCAGTTTCCTCCCATTTTTTCCCTTTTCTTCTGGTTTGAACAAGAGTCCAGCTTCATTGTTCAATTACATTAAGCATATGTTGAGAGGAAGTTAGGCAGACCCATATGTGTGCCTGTTTGTGCAGCAGACCACATCTGGGGCCCTGCAGCTGGAACAGCTATAACTCCCATTTTTTTAAACAGAACCCTTTTTCCTTCTCCCTAATAAGACCTCCGTAACGAGAACTGAAAGTCTTAAACTTTCTTTCGGTCTGTAGATCTGATCTTTGAAATTTCTAGAAGAATAATTAACCCATGTTGTACACTCACTGGCTGCTTTAATAAGAACTGTTCCCCTGCCCTTTCCTGCAGTTATCCAATCAGCCAGTTGTGAGGCATGTGGATTGGTTCACGTCTGTCATAATGTCTACTGTAAATCAAATTCCCAGTCTTTACAAAGGTAGTGAGCTAAAAAAGGCCGGCAGAAAACTGAGTAGCACAAGACCACGTGATGTTCCATGTGAAGTGCATTCTGGAATACTTTTCTGCTCACCATGTTTGCAGTGAGTGCATTCCTTGAGTTGATACAGGCTTCTTGTCATCTCAGATCCCTTTTAGACCAGTGGCCAAGGTCTTCACCATGTGTGTGCCTCTGTCCACCCAGCAGTATAAATGGGGACCAGTAAAATTCACAGTAAAAGTACCGTCAAGGTAAACTGCGGTGGAGGGGTGTCCCATCTAGGAGGAGTTGAACTCCTAGTTGCTTACAACAGAAACTGGGATAAGCTATAGCATGATGAGCCAGTAGGCTTATTCGTGTGTGTGTGTGTGTGTGTGTGTGTATGAAGAGTTTGTTTTCAAAAACAGATAAGTTCAATTGTTTTAATTATGAGAAAAACAACTTTTTCAGTAGCTTTTTTTTTTGTATAAACTTTGCTATAGGTTTTCATTTTGTAACTTTATAACAAGTTAGTACAAAAAACAATTTAGATTTCCAAACATTAGGTTTCCTGCACAAAAGGAAATGTTGCTTTAAAAAAAAAGTTTGTACAGTGTGTCAATTAAGAAAGCAGAATATTATGTTTAAGAGACCGCTGTGGCAATTTACATGCAAATAAAGAATCAAGTGTGGCAGTCAACATTTCCAGGAGACCTGTGGCTGGTTCTGGAAGATACTCAGTGGATACTCTACCTGATGCTATTATATTTTAAAGCAAAAAAGTCATCACACCTAAAATTGAATCAGTTTCATTTATTATTGTTTACTGCACTTTATAGATTTTTTTATGTAGAGATCTTTAATTTATTGTAATTATATGTAAATCTAAGGCATATTTGTTTATGCCTTGTAACACCGTTCCTTTGCATGTGCCTAAGACTTTTAGTACTGTGTCTGTATGTGTGTATGTATGAATGAGTGATATACTCTGTAGTTTACAGAAACCTGAGATTTCATAAATAAATCATGGCAGTGTTATGTAAATGCAGTCTAGTTGTATGTATGATATCTAGAGACTGTTGTGCATGAAAATTCTAACAGGTCAATAGTTTTGCACAGAAATGTTTACACCAGCTTTTTGGCTTCAACATCTATACCAATTACATTTTATATTAATAATATCTGAAATAATAAATGTTTTCTTGGATTTGAAAATGGTTCCATGTCTGTAGAAATCATTTTCTCTTGTAGTGTAGTTGAGGTATGTGCCGTTCACTGGATGTTGGACCGACAGCATCGAGGTCTACTGCCGATGTCCTCCTGTTAAACATATTTACAGTCTGATTTGAGTTGTTCCCATCTATTTGTCATGTTTTATCATTTGCAATATCGCAGCTGCTGATTTCCAGTGATGTGCAAACAGCCTTCCTGGAAGCTCTGACTCAAAACTTGTGTTTAATCCTTTCCTTTCAAGTTACGATTGAAAATCTTTCAGAATTTGATCATGGATTTTAAAGGCTTGTTAACCTTCTGGATATAAATAATGCCATATAAAAGTCTTCACAAAGGTTTTCTATTGGCTCAGTGTTTGTCTGTGAAAGTCTGAAACTGTAGATTGAAGTTGTAAGTAATAAGCTGAGAACATGAAGAAATAACTGGCTTTCTTTACACACAGGTGCGAGATGGCTTGTGGGTGATCATAATGGACTCGGTGGTGCCGTCAGACAAAGGCAATTACACCTGCGTGGTGGAAAATAAGTACGGCAGCATTAACCACACCTATCAGCTGGATGTTGTTGGTGAGATTATTATTTTCTGTCTCTTTTTATTTCCCTCTTTGTTTGTTTGGGAAGTTTATTTTTTGCCTCAGCTTTAATGAAGTTCTCGCACTGTGTTTGTAATTACACTCTTGTTGCTCTACAGTCATTTAATCTTGTTTAATCCTGTGCACTGCTCTAAGCTGATTAATATGTAAGGAGGTTTTGAAGAAATGGTTGCGAGCATACACATTGCATAAACCTGCATTTAATTTAATCCAATACAAACGTGTGTAATTTTATGTTGATTTAATCCCAGTAATGGAAAACACTGTTGTACCGAGGTAAAAGGATGTAATGGGCCAAACGCCATGTAGGTGTCACGTCGTCTTTATGGACGAGGTACTGGAAAGTGTTTATTAAGTCGACTTCGTGTGAAAGCTGGAAATGGGGTCCCACAATGAAGTCAGAGCATTTGGACTCGATTAGTACGGAGCTGCCGATTGGCCGGGTACCGATGCTATTTAGACCCACAGCAAGCAGTTAATAAATCAAAGCCACAACCCAGTGCTGACTTCATTCAACTGGCATCATCTTACACAAACAGTGTAGGATATACAGATACATGCAAGCGTGCAAGCCTGGTATAATTCAGTGACATTTCTATAAGCACTCGGGTTGTGCTTTGAGACTAATCCGCGGCGCCACCGTGCTCAGCGAGAGTGAAAACAGGCGCTCTTATCCCAAGCTGGCATGCTGTTGCGCCAGACGCAGCGCTTCATTAGCTCCCCCTCCTTCAGCACAAGCTGTGCTACACTACTTAGTTCAACTCCCTGAATATTTTTGCACACTGGTGACATCCCTGTCTCTTGCGTAAAAGATAATCACAGAATAAGTTTTATTTGTTTGTTTGTTTGTTTGTCTGTAATGTATGGCGAAACGGGGCAGGGAATTGAACCAGCAAGGTTGCGTTTTTGCAGTCACTTCCTCCTCATACATCAGAGCTTTAATCTCCAAGTTCTCAAGTTTCCCTCAAAGCATTATGGGTGTCAAATTGTAGAGAAGGAGATTTCTATTCTTACTAATAAGTGTGTCTCGGCTTTTCGGGGTTTTTTTTGTGTGTTTTCAGAGCGTTCGCCTCACAGGCCTATTCTTCAAGCCGGCCTGCCTGCTAACCGTACAGCAGTGGTGGGTAGTGATGTAGAGTTCGAGTGCAAAGTCTTCAGCGACCCACAGCCGCACATCCAGTGGCTCAAACACATCGAGGTCAACGGCAGCAAAGTGGGGGAAGATGGTCATCCCTACGTCAAAGTCTTAAAGGTAAACGACCTGATGCATGCCGAACCAGTGAAGTTCTGGAATCCTTGTCTAGGTTTTATAAAGGAATGTTAAGCATGCTGGGTAATATAAGAAAAGTAAAGGTATCCATAAAAGTAGCTAGAGCCAAGCTTTATATTGTATGTATGTTATTTCTTTTTGTTTTAAATCAGAATGTCTCATTTTAAGTGATGTCATCATATAGTTACCAGTCATGAAAATCTCTTGATTGAGCCATTGTCACTTGTTCTTATTTTTTTGTTGTTGTTGCTTGTTTTCTATTGCCACTTTTTCCCAAATAACGTTGTGAGATGAAAATTTCCTCTATTAAAAACAGTGCGTCAAGGAAACCATAACCCATGTTTTTGGCATATAAAGATAATTAATTTTCCCAGCAGAACTGTCCACTTTGTACCCTCTCATCCCGATTTAGTCACCATGGCAACTGGTGATGTGACAGCAGCACTTTTTAAAAACTATATATCTACGCTGACAACTTCACTTTGACCTCTGACCTCTGTTTGACCTCCGCAGCACTCTGGGGTCAACAGCTCGGACACGCAGGTTCTGACACTGTACAACGTGACGGAGGAGGAGAGTGGGGAGTATATTTGTAAAGTGTCCAATTATATAGGCGAAGCCAACCAGTCAGCGTGGCTCATCGTCACTAAACACGCCTCCTCAGGTAACGCACCACTTACAGGAGCCCCAGGGAGAAATAAAGCAGAAATGCAAATGGATAAACAGAGAAATAACAGGCAGTTAGGAAATAACTCCTCTCCCTCGCCTCCTCCTTTTTTTCTCCCTCCTTGGTGCCCTAGACTATTATTGACGCCATGGAAAAACCCAGCAGAGCCAACTGGAAGTCTCTGTGCCTTCACGTTGGACTCATTTCTTTTTTTTTTCCTTCTCCATGATCACCCTGTGCCTTCCTAATAAGCGTACATTTCTTACTCTGTCAAATTAGTTTTGCTTGCCTGGCCTTTAAAGCCTTTCCACTGAGCTGAGAGACTAGGCGCAGTTTTTTTTTTCTCCCTCTCAGAAGCTTAGCAGACTTGTCTCTGTGTCTTTCACTCCTTTCTTTCTCTTCTTGTTTCTCTTATCTGTCTTCAGGTGTGTGTGGGATAATTCTTTTTAAATCCCAGTCCTCTGTGTTCAAAGAAATTGTGAACAATGCCACCTGCTCCCATAAGACTTGTAAAATCCAGTAAGAAATTTGACCAACCCTGCCCAATCCCATAGGAATTCTACCTTTTTCCTGAAGGAATTCTACCTAATCCTGCCCAATCCCATAAGAATTCTGCACAGTCCTATCCTACCCCATAGGAAGTCTGACCCAACCCATTTTCCTAGAAATTCTGCCCGGTTGCATGGGAATTCTGATTAATCGTGCCTACCCGCATAAGATTTTCGGCCAATCCTGCTTGTTCGTGAAGGGATTCCAACAATCATTCCCAATCCCAAAAGAATTCTGACCAATCCGTTCAAGCTGCATAGAAATTCTACACAATCCTACCCAAACCCACAGGATGTCCGATTAATCATGATCACTCTCATAAGAAGTCAGTCTTAGAAGACCAACCCTGAATGTTGGTAAAGGCATTCCAACCAATCCTTCCCAATTCCAAAGGAATTCTGACCAATCCTTTCTGAATGCATAGGAATTCTGCCCAATTTCCCCATTGACACAGGAACCTTGACTATTCCTTTCCACTCGTATAGGAAATCTACCTAATCTATCCCATTCCCAATTCAGAAATTCTGACCAATCCCAATTTCCAAGCCAGCTGTGTATGTGACCAGTCCTGCCCCCTCTTGCAGAAATTGGTAGAATTCCAAAAAGTTATTGCTTTTCAAAGTACTTGTGATTTTTTTTTTTTTTTTTTAATTGGTATATTTTATTTCAAAATACACACAAATAAATCATTTCAACATCAGCAGTGCAACCAGGATATAATATAATACTAAGGGTCAGAAAGTGAACGCTGTAAAACATCCAGTATCCTCACATGTTCACATCTGCCAGCATGACACTCCTGCTACCCTTTTTTTTTTTTTTTTAGGCTCCCATAGCATCTCAGCCCTGATGCACGCCACTTTGTCGAATTTTCAATGCTTTTGTTTTCAATTTGACCTTTTTCTTTCCTTTTCTTTTTACTTGTCTACCATATCGCCTCTACCTGTCTTGCTTTCATCAGTTCAGCTCTGTGAGTTCCTTCTCTGCTGGGTAGAGTTCCATGTGGCCCATCTCGTGCATGTAGAGATGGACGGTAGGGTGGCTGGCAAAGTTGGCGAATGGCCACCGCCATCCTCCAATTGATTCCTCGTCCCTAGGTGTGGGTTTCCTTGGCAGGTGGAGCGCTCTTCTTCTACTAACCAAAGATCTAATCATCAGTTTATCAGCAGGGTCATCGCTGGAGCTGCGAGAACAACTGTTGATTCTCCTCTAAAGAATGGTTGATAGCCATGTGGACCTCTATCTCCTTCCATGATCAGTCCACGTTTTTCATGTCTTTATCCTTCTTGGGTGCTTTAAAAAAAACTCTCTCTCTCTCTCCCTCTCCATCTCTCTTTCTCCTTCTCCGTCTCTTTCTCCCTCTCCTCTGGGTTTATTTCCGGTACTCTCCTGCCTCATCCTGTGATTCTTGTCTCTAGACGGCAGGCGTCAACACCACGGATAAGGAGATGGAGGTGCTGCAGCTCAAGAATGTGTCTTTAGAGGACGCTGGGGTGTACACGTGCTTGGCTGGCAACTCTATCGGCCATTCTCATCACTCTGCATGGTTGACTGTGTATGAAGGTATCTATGGTTCTTTTGGGGCTTTCTTTTCGGTTCCCCCCCCCCCCCCCCCTTCCCCCTCACACTCCTCGCACAAAGGGGTCATGTTCAGCCGCACCACTCCGGTGTCACCATAACAGCCTGTAATTAAAAACGCATTCAGGATTTGTTGCAATTGGCAGGATGCAACCCCAAGCCCATCACATTGCTGTAAACTGAACCTGGTTGAGACACAATGCGGTTAATTGCAATCAACTGTAAGCATCTGATTTAGTGCTATTCCAGATTTAACGTTCTGATTGCTGTACAGATTTAATGAAGAAATGATAGAGATGTGAGGTCATGTGATGCACAGAAAAACACCAAAAGTAAACCATTTGATAGTTGCTGTTTTTTTCTGGCAAAATCAACAACTTTCATCAGTATCTCTGGTGGTCACTGCGGCTGAAATGATCCAGTGCTGTGCAGAAACTACTTCCTCTGTGTGGTTCAGTGGTTCAGCCACTCCTTTGTGGTGTATGGAGGAGAAGGTGAACCACTCTTATTTCCTTCTGGTTTAAAATGGAAGTGGAAAGCCAAGTCAAACACCTCCCAATCAACCAAATAAGTCTGTAAGGCTGCTCCTAATTACCTCCTCTTACGGGGTTTGTTTTAATGTTTACTGGATACTATAATTGAAGCATAGAGTTTACAGCAAGTTAATGTAACTGTTTAATCAACGGATTAAAGGATAATTGCAGACAGGTGGGTTTGAGGTAACGATTTGACACGGCTATCGATGTTCCATTTGTTGTAACCCTTGCTTTTCTTTTCTCCACTAATTAACAGATCTGTTTTTTTCATATTAATATCTGTGTTGCGCGAAAATAAATTGACCAAGCGTCCAAAGAGGGCACGTCTTTGCCAACGTCATTTTGTCGAGCGAAATGAATTCCTGGCATCCTCTTTGGGTTTGATTTGATAAACCGTGTTGCTCCAGGGTTTGGAGCGGATGTTGGTTTATCAACATGCTTGTCAATCAAAGCGTTAACACTGGCATCTTGGAAAGTGTGTGTGTGGTGGTGTTTGGCATGAATAGGGCTTGACATGTCTGTGTCTCATTACTGTTCTTTTGTACAACATAAGCATTCAGAAAACATTCAGCCACTGTTAGACAAGTCATTTTTATATATTGTGTATTATTAGAAATACTGAGGGTCATTCTTCTTTTTCTTATTATTATTGCAGTTATATAGAACTGTTGTTTAAATGCATCTTTATTGTTCATTGTACTTGTTTCCCCCTCCCCTCTAAGGTGTATTCATCCAACTCCAATAACCCGAGCCTTAAGGCTAGAGAAAATAGCTTCCTTAGAGTAAGAAACAGCTTTATCATTCAGATTTATCTTGTAACATTACCCCATGACCTAGCTCTCCGATTATGCACTGTTGACATGTACCATCTGGGCTAGAACAGAGCCTTTCAGCCAACACATGCAAACGAGTGCAGTTTATTTTACTACAGTCTTCTCGCTTTGTAAATCAAGCTGCCATCCTCGGTGAAGCCGGCACACGGCTTGTGTACCACGGCAAGTTGTATGTGACTGATGATAGTAATCCAGATCGTTTTTAGCCAGTGAAGGCTGCCAAATGTCACAAGCAGTAGTTCCATTCCGTCTCCCACTGCATAAGTAAAAGAATGCAGTCTGAAACCCAATGCTTGAAAGATGTGATTATGGCGCTACAATAAGAGTTTGTTCTCTGCCGTGTGTCAGTGTTTGCTCGACATTTGTTTGTGTGTTTTTGGGTGGTGTTGTTTTCGGGAGGGTATGTGTGAAGGCATGGTTGTTGCGTGTTAAACCGTGATTAGGATATGTATGAGGATAAAGCACATGCCTTCTCCCCTGCTTCGCCACCACCCATAAACCTTCTCACCTCTTGTTGTGCTGTCTGCGTGTGGCGCGTCTCTCCTGAGCAGCCATGCCCCCAACCCCGCTACCCAACCAGACCTACCTGGAGGTGCTGATCTACTGCGCAGGATTCTTCTTCATCTGCGTGATGGTAGGGATCGTAGTGGTGGTCAAGATGCACAGCTCGGCCAAGAAGAGCGACTTCAACAGCCAGATGGCCGTGCACAAACTGGCCAAGAGCATCCCACTGCGCAGACAGGTAACAGAAAGTAGATAGGGGGTTTGATCTACTATACACACATATACAGTAGTCTTGATACAGTATTATGAATGTTATGCAATACCAGTGTGTGTATATAATGTCAAAAAGTAAAATCAGCTTTAACAAATAATTCAGCAGCCCAACAGTTGAATAATTGCTAGGAATTAAACACAGTGGCCCATGCTCTAACGAGAAAATAAGGCAAATAATGTGCGCTGACACTGGAGACTCCTTCCCTTAATCTGAAGTAAACACAGAAATCCTTACTGTATTAATATAATTGAATTACTGCCGGAACGGGTGGCATGGTGTCGTAGTGGTTAGCACGTCCGCCTCACAGCGAGAAGGTCCTGGGTTTCAGTCCCGGCCTCGGGCAATTCCATGTGGAGTTTGCATGTTCTCCCTGTGCTTGCGTAGGTTTCTTCCGGGTACTCCAGTTTCCTCTCAAAGTCCAAAAACATGCACTTTAGGCTAATTGCCTGTTCTAAATTGGTTGTTTGTGTGTGTCTGAGATGGTCAGGCGAGCTGTTCGTGGTGTACCCTGCCTTTGCCCAGTGTCGGCCCCCAAATGAGTGAGTGAGTCCTGTAGTAACAACTGTCAGGGCTGCTGTTACAGAAAATTGTGATCCATCAACACAAAATCAGTCCAAATGCACCAAACTGACTAATGACTCAATGAATTGAACTTGAGATTTTTCTTTGTCATATCTTAATCAAACCTTGTCTAATTTTAAAAACATTTTGGGTCATGTTAAAGCTTAGAATGCTCTCTTTATAAATGTACATTATTCAAAAAGTCTCTTTGGTGCATTAATAGTCATTTTGTGGTGTTGGTTCACAATTGACACCTTCTGTCTTGTGGTATGAATATTGGTATATGACTTAGTAAATATATGGCTACTGTGCATGAAATTACCACATAGCGATTTAATGTAATTTTACTAAAATTGGTGTAATTACATTACACCTATGCAACGTGCAATCTAAAAGTGCACAGGCTGTTCCTTCGACGTAGGAGTGAACAGTATCTTTCATGAGTGTTTATGCTACATGATATCAAACCCGTCAACACCAGGATCTGTGTTGCATGTGTGTTTTGTGTATTTTTGTGATCACAGTGGAGACCCTTAAAATGCTTTAGCAAGTCTACGGCAGTGAAGCAACGAGCACAGATGTGTTGAATATCACTAGCGAGAGGATGTTCTGCTCCTCTTGAGCCATGAATGACACGTTTACACTGTTTGCGTTATTGCCATAATCTTACTGAAGTATTTCAAGGGTCTCCAATACTGATTTTCAGAATTTGATAGTTTGGTGATTGTTCTCTGGTGTATAATAAAACCACAAATGCTCTATAATTTTTATTCTTTTTTTATTATTTTATTCTTTTTATTAAATTTTATTCTTATTGAATTTAGACACACACATGCATACGTTAACACTGACTGTTGCTGTACCACTGAGTGGAGAATAAGGTGTGAGTTTCTTTGTGCAGGTGTCTGTGGACTCTAGCTCGTCCATGCACTCTGGGGTGATGCTGGTCCGACCATCACGTCTCTCCTCTAGTGGCTCTCCTATGCTCTCTGGAGTGTCAGAGTATGAGCTCCCTCAAGACCCGCGTTGGGAGCTGCCAAGAGACAAGTAAGACACATCATTTCAATGGAAGCCTTTTTATTTGTCCACTGCTTTCAGTCTATATATATATATATATATACACACACACACACACACACACACTCACCGGCCACTTTATTAGGTACACCTGTCCAAC
>JAQMYF010000012.1:9450289-9460936 GCA_030014195.1 Neosilurus mollespiculum | reverse complement strand
TGTGTGTGTGTGTGTGTGTGTGTGTGTGTGTGTGTGTGTGTGTGTGTGTGTGTGTGTGTGTGTGTGTGTGTGCTGGTTTTATAGATCCGGAATACCCTTCCCCTGTCCCATCAAGGACACACCCAAACTTATTTACATTTTTTATCTTGATAATGGCCTGACCTCAGGACACTTCCATTACACTTACTGCTTTCTGCATCCAAGACATCTGAAGACATGTCTTCACATCACAAATGGCGTTGTAATGGTGGCAGCGTAAAAGCATCCACTGATTAACTGCTAGGCGAGGATTGATGTTCAGTGGAATTTGTCCTGCTTCCACTTTTGGATATTGTCCCTATTTCTCATGCGGTGGAATTTTTCATTCCATTCGCATCCCATTGCCTTTATGTTCGTCATGTTTTCAGTTGGCATAAAAGTATTCTGTGAATTGGGCATGATTTAGTGTGTTTCCTGCCATGTGCTACAGCTAGTTCCTTCATTTTGAAATGCACTACAGAATAACAGAAATGCCAATAGTTTCAATTTACTCATTTATAATTTACGCATTTGTGACTTCACCCCGTTGCTATGACTATATGGGAAACTGAAATCTAGTTGGACCTTGGTCTGAAATTTGATTTCATGTGCCAAAAAACAAAGATGGTACTGTGGTCTATTTAAGTGGAGCTTAGACTGGTAACAGTGTCACATATGGTAACATTTCTTGTTTGACCTCTGCTAGGATTGCTATGATTGTTTTTAAGTCTCTGGTATAATACATGATTGACACTTCAATATTTAATCCTGTCCATAATTCGAAGTTAGTAAATTGGATGTTCCTCTGAGATCTGATGTTGCGTGACCCATCACTTTCAAATAAGAATGTTAATGCTTGTCTATCTCTTTATTTGTTTATTTATTTATTTTACAGCTGATGCCACAGAAAAGGACCTGTCAGATCTTATCTCTGAAATGGAGATGATGAAAATAATTGGCAAGCACAAAAACATAATCAACCTGCTGGGAGCCTGCACACAGGATGGTGAGAGAGAGAGCTCTATGATTGCATTATTTTCATGATCTAGTGATGAGTGGCTTACTCTGCATGCTCCCTACTCCTATATGATGGACCTTATAACTTATGACTCAGGTTTTCATGCATGACTGTTCTTTCAGGCCCCCTTTACGTCATTGTGGAGTATGCCTCGAAAGGAAACCTGCGTGAGTACCTAAGGGCCCGTCGACCTCCTGGTATGGAATACTGCTACAACCCAGACCAGGTACCTGTCGAAACAGTGTCCATCAAAGATCTTGTGTCCTGCGCCTACCAGGTTGCACGCGGCATGGAGTACTTGGCATCCAAAAAGGTACAAATCCCATTAACTCTGTTAAATCGAGTTCAACTAATCTAAATCCTCTCCTTCCTGTCCTTACGCTATTCTATTAATGTGTGTGCTCAGTGTATCCATAGAGACCTGGCGGCACGCAATGTTCTCGTGACTGAGGACAACGTCATGAAGATAGCAGACTTTGGCTTGGCCAGAGATATCCATCATATTGATTACTACAAGAAAACCACCAATGTGAGTCACCTGGTCATGATCAGTGAATGCGATACAGTTTTTGTGTTCTGCCCATGTGTGGCAAAATATGCACTACCATTTATTTTACAGTATATATGGTATGTAATATATAATATATATGACAAAGCATGACAAATGTGCAAAGAATCTGATTGGTTGAAGTGCAGGAAATATATCGCGTATAGTCTGCTATCCCCCTGCAAGTTAGCTGTTAGCTAGCTGCACCATGCGTTATGATCTTTATCAGCTTCCACGGAAAGGGAAACAAGCCGAAAGCTACTGGCCAGAAATGCATGTGTAGACAGGATGCATATGCTAGATGAGGAGTTTATTGTGGACGGGCAACCCAAGATATTTTGGAAACGAAACACAAACTGAAACCAGTGGCATGTAGCCAGCTAAACAAATATAACCAAAGCAAAATGAGCATGAGGCAAAGAAAAATATACTGAAGACCAAAAACTATAACTAGCTAATGCCATGGCTGCTGCTGAAAGTCATCTGTGTCACTCCACACCTTGGTGACAAGGACAAGTCTTAAGTCCAGTTCCTGATTGTGCTTGCGAATGCCACCCACACTGGGAAACACAATTCTCTGGCGAATCAGAAGTGGCATTGTGACACCACCACAGCACCTAAAGTGAAATAAAAAAATCTGCTGTTTTAAATTGCTGTAAAATAACCTGTTTGTTTACTTTGTTTCCTCGGTCTGTACAGTGAAATCTCAGCGCGATGTCTTTTTACAGATGGCTTGGTCTTTGCTAAATTATTGAGATATTTCTCTACAGACTTCACACTTGGTTAATAAGTAGTTTATTTTCAACTGTTTTGGTAAGCCTATTCCCACTGCAGTGTCTGATTCCAGTTTTGACTGACAGTAGTGGGTGTGGTCTTTGCCACGGTTCGTCATGTTGAGTGTTAAGTGATGCTTTTCGGCCTCGCCATGGTTATAAAGAGTGGTGGCTAAAGTTATTAGCCCTCCTTTCCTCTTAAACCACTCACTCACACTCACTCATTGGCTGAACCACTTATTCCTACTAGAGTCACAGGGAAGCTGGACCCTATCTCAGCAGACACTGGGCGAGGGCGGGGTACACCCTGAACAGCTTGCCACGCCATTGCAGGGCAACACACACACAACCAATCACACTCACATCTACAGGCAACTTGGAACGGCCAGTGCATGTCTTTTAGACTGGGAGGAAACCGGAGTACCCGTAGGAATCCCACACAAGCACAGGGAGAACATGCAAACTCCATTCAGAAACCCAGAGAGTCGAACCCCGAGGCGAACGTTCAAACCACTTCGCCACCGTGTCGCCCCCTCTTGAACCAATCTGTCTAATCTCTGATCTCTTTCATGAATTTCTACTGGTAGCCTGCTTTTTGCTCCATTCTGTCTAAACTCTACAGAGCCTAAAAGAAGAAAATGGTATTTAAATATTATATTCTGTGAAGCAGTATTGTGGTTCTTTTGATAGCTGGTATTTAATTACTATCTAGAGCTGATCAGATTTATTCAGTGTGTTTTTCTACAGTTTAGCGTCCCACTGACTTTTTCATTGACTGTGTGATGAAATCACACTTAGCTAGTAGCATCTTCATGCCGTTTAAAATGATTCATGGTGTTTTATTAAACTGCTGTTTTCAGGAAGATCACCAAGGCAGGGTTAAAAAGTAAATAAAACCTTTCATGTGAGTGAAATTAAAAGTAATTATAAAGAAAAAAGGTGAGCGTCAACAAAAATTTCTCTTTCTCTTTTTTGAGATTTATGGTGACTTAAATTTGAGGTGTCATCATTTGACCCTTTTTCGCTATTGGTCAGACTTCTCCCACTGAATTCAGACATCTGAAGGGTTTTCCCAGACTATCTCTCACATTGCTGTCCAGACAGTGTTTGTTCTCGTAGAAAAATACAGTTTACCTTACGGCACTGATTCGGAGTCCTGATACTGTGGATATCTTTCAAATTCACGGCACGTTTTTGTTTCTCCTGCTCTTGAATGGCTTTTTAATCATCTGACGAATTGAATCCATTGCAAAAATAAAAAGAGTACAAATATGCAGCCGGGCCATTGTTTAACATTTATTGATTAACTGGCTTTTTTTCACCGCAGGGCCGTTTGCCAGTTAAGTGGATGGCTCCAGAGGCACTGTTTGACCGAATCTACACCCACCAGAGTGACGTGTAAGTCAAACGTCCCACTTGTTGTGAGCTTTTTGTACTCCAGTATTAAAGATGCGCAGTTGACTGCAGTATAATAGTGAAAGATGATGTTATTGTCTCTTTTCTCTGGTCTAGATGGTCTTTTGGGGTGCTGCTCTGGGAGATCTTTACTCTGGGTGGTTCTCCATATCCCGGCGTCCCTGTCGAAGAGCTGTTCAAGCTGCTTAAAGAGGGTCATCGCATGGACCGCCCCTCTACATGCACGCACGAATTGTGAGAATTTGTATATATGAATGAACCATGGTGGAGGGGTATTGTTTGGGGTGTTGATGTCCAATTGACTTTAACGTACTCTTCATTTCTCTGTCCAGGTATATGATGATGAGGGACTGCTGGCATGCTGCGCCCTCTCAGAGACCTACCTTCAAGCAGCTTGTGGAAGACCTGGATCGGACTCTGTCCATGACGTCGAATCAGGTGAGACTTCACTCTTGTGTCCTGCGTAGCGTTAAATCATACATTGTGCTGTATGTTAAGTGATTCTTGAGGAGAAAGAGTGTGTTATGCTGCCCCTGAATATAAAAAATGTGGTTAAGGGCGTGCTTGCCTTGCCCTCCCTGGTTGCTGGGTGTCATGCAGTAGGGCAGCAGTCCTCGACTGGGGATTGGCTATGCTAAATTTGGGGAGGAAAAAAGCTTCCCTTCACGTAAAATCGTAAATTTTAATTATAGTATTTTTTTAAACAAAGTTTTCTTTACTCTGTGCTTAGATTTTTCTTTTTTTGTGATTTAAACCTTTCTGCTTTTCCTGTTCAGGAATATCTGGACCTGTCAGTCAGTCTGGACCAGTACTCTCCCAGTTTTCCAGACACTCGCAGCTCCACCTGTTCCTCCGGCGAAGACTCTGTGTTTTCCCACGAGCCCACCGCCGACGAACCCTGCCTGCCTAAATTCCCCCCAAATCCTAACCGCGTAGTGGCCTTCAAAAAGCGCTGAGCACCCTTCAGCTGCTGTAGCATGCTTCTAAGCTGGACTTCATTTGTGGACTGCTTAAAGACAGCGGACATTGGATAAGGACGCTTTGGGACGTGGCTCATTTTAAGACTTGACAGCATTGACTAATCATTCACTGACCCACTCTATAGGGCACTTGGGACAAATTTGACCATCTAAATCTAAACATAGGGTTTTTTTTTATTTTATTATTATTTTTTTATGGATCCATCTTCCTTATCTGGACTTAAGAAGACAGAAGAAGTGGAGTTGGGTTGTACATGAATGTTACACACATATCGGATATGTTTCATTTCAAGGAAACAAGGATTTTTCTCTGCCGTCTTCACTCAGCCAGAGACGAAATTCCTTCAGGAAGCGTTCGTTATTTACAGGACTGTTGAGAAAGTATTCTATCAAATGGATTGTTACAATAGTCAAGTCATTTGGTTCAAATGGCATACTTGTAAATACAGTTAGAAATTTATAAATATGAAAATATATATATAAATATATATATATATATATATATTTACACTCTACTTTTATCTTTATTACATTAATTGATTTTGTGGCGCTTTTTTTTTTTTTTTTTGTATCTCGATGTCCAGTGGTTCATTTAGGGGCATTTCTGGAAAAGGGTCAAAGCATTTTGTCCACATTAAAAATATGCTAATATTCTATGAATTGATAGCAGGCCAGTTTTTTTTTTTTACTGATCATGTTGTTTTTTGTTGTTGTTGTTGTTGTTGTTTCTGTTGTTGTATACTCTTAAAGGTGGTAAGCTAATGTAGCTGGGGGCCGCTGCTAGCTTTTCAATGGCATTCGTTACAACCTCAAGACTAGTTAAGCTACGTAACTGTAGTATTTTAGTAGAAATCTAAGTAAAATCCCATGTGTTAATGGTTGCTTTTTCATTAAAAGTGGCCCCGGAATGGTACTTTTAAATGATCTTGAGCTTAATTTAAGAAAGAAAATAAGGAAATTAGCACAAACAATACAAACATTTTTTGCGATTTGAGATGTGCCTTTGGAACTGTACCATGTTTCTACTTCCATGTAATGGCTTGACTGTGTATAAAAGCGAAAGCCGCCATTCCCGTCTTGAAGGGGAAGGAATTGCGGATCACTTATGTCACTGTAAAAGCATTATGTTAAATAAAAATCTATTGAAAAACAAATCAGAGCCTTCAAAGTTTGGAACGAACTTCATAAACAGCCTCATAAATATCCGTTACCAGGGTGAGTTTACAACAGTAAATTAGATTATGGACACTCAAGCACCCACTTCCATCCTTTGATTGATGGATCTGCAGCTGAATAGCACAGTTATTCACTGTCCTATGAATAAGATATTGATGGCTAGCGATGACGCTGGCCAAGAAACGGCTTGTGTTAACGTATAATCAGTAAGCTTGGGTTTGCTGCTAGCATTTCAATGGTGTTCACTACTGTACAATCTTAAAACGAGGTAAGATGTAAACATAGGTTATTATAATTTTTAGATAGAAATCAGTCTTTTGTATTGGTAAGACAGGAGCCTCATAGTGATCTTGATGGTTATAAAAATTATAAACTCTGTCAAACACTCCCAAAAATGCATCGGAGTATAAATTGTGAAGCAGAGCCTTTAAAATTTGGAACAAGCTTCATAAACAACCCCATAAATATCTGTTACTGGGGGTGAGTTTACGACAGTAAATTACATTAGGGACACTTAAGCGGCCGCTTCGATCCTGTCTTTGTTTAATCTGCCATGCTGATTAAATATGTTAATGTAAAAGTCACTCCTTGGCCGACGTCATGGCTTGCCGTTAACATCTTATTTATAGCACGTTGGATATCTGTGCTATTCTTCTGCAGATCCATCAATCAGAGGCCACTCTTAACGGTGGCGACTGGCTCCCTACCAGCCGCTGATGCACTGCTTCCATCCTTAGCAACGCATAATCGCACCTTGGTCTGGCTACGCGCTCCTGCCTCGTTGTCCGCTGTTACTTTTACTGCCTCAGCTGCCGCAAGCTGCCAACACAGCTTGATCTATTTGCTTGTAAGGATTCGGTTGAAGGTTAAACAAGTGCCTTTAAATGTAATGTGTCAATCCTTGTTTGGTTAAAAATACAAGGGTTTTTATTGGACGCTGGTTGTATGGTATAATCTACAGTCATAAATTGGACCAGCTCTCTGAGGGATTGTTGGAGCCACGAGGGAGATTGTAAACTTGACATTGAAAGTCAGGGAAGCCTCGCCAACCTTGTCCTCAAAATCCAAGATGGCTGCCCTGTGCATCAACATAATGAAAACTGTAGTAGTACACTGTTTACTACCACTTCTGATATTTGCCTGTCATTGAATCAGTCTTGTGCTGCACAGTGGTTAGCCTCACAACAAGCAGGTCCTGGCTGGGTTTGAGTTCAGAGCTCGGTGAGGGCAGTTCTGTATTTGCATTTTCTCCGCTTGCTTGCATGGGTTTCCTCCGGGTACTCCAGTTTCCTCTCACGGTACAAAGGCATGCACATTAGGCTACTTTGTGGCTGTTCCAAATGACCCCTAGGTATGAGTGTGAATGTGTGTGTGTTGGCCCTGCGATGGATTGGCGAGCTGTTCGGGGTGTGCCCAGCCTTTGCCCATTGTCAGCTAAAATAGCCTCAGTGCAACCCTAGTAGGATTCAGCCTTCTCCGTAGCGACTTACCTTTTTTTAATCTCATTTATAGAACTGTGCTTTTGACGGTTAATGGCCTTACTCAGTGGAGCAACAGTGGCAGTCTTGTGGTTATGGAACACCAGTCTTCTGGTCAGTAACCTAGATCTTTAACTACTAAGCCATCACTACCCTATATGCTATGTTATCAACCGGTATTGCTAACAATGGCTAACATAGCTCAACTATGATGTCATTTCCGACTCTGACTTCCGGGGGTAATTGGAGCGCAGCATTAGTCCTCACTTTGTCTCAAAATAAAGACAATGATGCGGCAGAGCTTTAGTAATTTCTTCTGTCCTGCTCTCGCTGCTCATTATCAGTTTCTCCCTTGGAATTTTGAATATTACAAATACAAGATCAACCAATGAATGAGCACCAGGAACACTAAATACTCTAAACACATCACAAATATGTTCAATATAAACCTATTTAATGAGTATCGGATTAAATGTCAGTGCTGTTTTCTTCCTTTTTGAATACTGTTATTTCTTGGATACCTGGAAAGTTAAACGGCTGTTCATCTTCTAACAGAGACGGGTTTGTGTAGTTTGGGTGGGGTGGGGTAGCTAGGTGGAGGAGAGAAAGTGTCTGAGTAATGGTGGAGTAGACTATAAATGTGGGATGTTGAGTATTATTGCGTTTGACAGAATGTGTGGAGGCGGCGTTGTGAGGTGTGGTACCATAAGAAGTTAGTGGTAGTGTGCTGCGATGATGTCACAAGAGCACATTGTTATTGCTAGTAGGAGAACGAATCTAACCAATATAACAATCTTGAAACCAGGTTGCTTAGGAATGCTTAAGATCTTTTAAGATTAAGGTCTGTTCATCTTGTTTGCTGCTGGCAATGTGCTGAGTTTTACAGTGGTGTAGTAGTTAGCAAGAAGGTCCTGGGTTCGAGTCCCGAGCTCGGCGAGGTCGTGTCTGTGAGGAGTTTGCATGTTCTGCTCACACATGAGTATCCTCCTACAATCCAAAAACATGCACATTAGGCTAACTGGCTGTTCCAAATTGCCCTGGAATGGTTGGGTGTGGCTGGGAGTACCCTGCCTTCGCCTATTGTCGGCTGACATAGGCTCCAGCCTCCCCGCAACCCTTATAGTAGGATTAAGCAGTTTGGCAAGTGACTGAGTGAAAGATGATCATAAATAGAGATCACTTCATTTCAGCGAGCACTGAGCACTGCCAGCTGTTCCTCAGCATCTAGGCTGCACGTCATGACAGCTTGCTCTTGTTTTTGAGGACCAAGCTCAGTGATATGTATTGAAGATGCTCAGCATGCTGTATTGAAGGTTTTTTTTTTTTTTGTTAACCCAGCCGCAGCATAAACGTAAAAGAAGTTAGTACAAGAAGTCCGTTGCTAGCAGCAGCCAAAATATATAGAATTAAATTAAATATTCGCCTGACTTCAAACTCAACCCATTTATTTAATATCATTATTCCTTATGTTACTTTTTTGCCACATTAAAAATTCCCTGCACATATTTGAAGCGTTTTGTACTTCAGTGAAATAGGTAATAACGGGGTTTCGAGTTGTTCGGCATTTTAACATGATCATCTTGTGTATCTTTCACACAAGAGCCGAATAAAGAGGTTGATTCATCGCCCAATCCTCTTATTTCCTCCAAGCCGGTCTGATTAATTTGGCAGCTCCTCTCAAAGTGTGTGTGTCACTCTATGCATTCTCCATCACTCATCCACCCATAGCTGCCAGATCATTTGCCCTTCACCTCAAAGACACACACTGCCTGTCAGTTAGCCTCACATCTGCACGCATTGCTCTCTCTTTCTCTCTCTCTCTGTGTGTGTGTGTGTTCCTTCAGAAAAAATGGAAAACGCAATGTCATTATCATTGGCAGCACAAGTATAAACTCCAACAGCGAAACTGACACGCGCGCACACACACACACACACACACACACATACGCAGATGTTTCCCATCAGGCTGAACTTTTGTTGGGATGAGTCTTCTAAACAAGCAGAGGAGGATCTGTTATCTCTCTGCCTTTAAGAGATCATCTTTAAGGCCTCGTGGTGTCTGTGAGGTTATTCTTGGATATCTGTAGTCTTTATAAAGGTGCTTTGAAGATATGGTGAACATGTCACTTACACTTGGTCTTTGAAGACTTGACAGAGAAGTAACAAGAACTTTACATGAAAATATAAGAAAATAATTCATCTGTGATCTCCGCCCCCCCAACCAAAAAAAAGCAATATCAGTAGAGTTGAATTGGATCAGATTGGACTGGGTTGGGTTAGATTAGACTCGATTGATTGGATTTGGTTTAAATTAAACTGGATTAGATTTGGTTGGGTTGGGTTAAATTAAACTGAAATAGATTGGATTGGTTTGAGTTGGGTTAGATGAAACTGGATAAGATTGGGTTGGATTTGGCTGGATTGGATTGGGTTGGGCTGGGTTAGATTAAACTGAATTAGATTAGATTGGTTTGAGTTGGGTTAGTTTAAACTGGATTAGATCGGGTTGGATTGGGTTGGGTTAGATTGGATTGGATCATGTTGGTTTAGGATGGTTTAGATTGGTTTGTATTAGTTTGGGCTGGATTTCGGTTGGATTTGATTGGATTGGATTGGGCTGGGTTGGACTGGTTTGGGTTAGATCACAATAGATTTAGATACAAAAGATTGGATTAGATTAGTTTGGATTAGAATGGGTTGGGTTAGAATAAAGTAGATTGGATTGGGCTTGGTTGGATTATATTAGATTAGATTGGTTTGGGCTGGACTGGTTTAGATTGGTTTGGGTTGGGTTATATTAGATTAGATTGGTTTGGGTTGGGTTAGATTAGATTGGTTTGGGTTAAATTCTATTAGTTTGGGTTGGGTTAGATTAGATTGGTTTTAGCTGGATTAGATTAGATTGGTTTGGGCTGGATTAGATTAGATTGGTTTGTGCTGGGTTAGATTGGTATGGGTTAGATTATATTCGTTTGTTTTGGGTTGGGTTAGATTAGATTGGGTTAGATTGGTTTGGGCTGGATTAGATTAGGTTAGATTGGGCTGGGTTAGATTAGATTGGTTTGGGCTGGGTTATATTGGATTGGTTTGGGCTGGGTTATATTGGACTGGTTTGGGCTGGGCTGGATTGGTTTGGGCTGGGTTAGATTAGATTGGTTTGGGCTGGGTTAGATTAGATTGGTTTGGGCTGGGTTAGATTAGATTGGTTTGGGCTGGGTTAGATTAGATTGGTTTGGGCTGG
>JAQMYF010000012.1:9440135-9450189 GCA_030014195.1 Neosilurus mollespiculum | reverse complement strand
GGGTTAGATTAGATTGGTTTGGGCTGGGTTAGATTAGATTGGTTTGGGCTGGGTTAGATTAGATTGGTTTGGGCTGGATTAGATTAGATTGGTTTGGGCTGGATTAGATTAGATTAGATTAGATTGGTTTGGGCTGGGTTATATTAGATTAGCTTGGTTTGGGCTGGGTTGGATTAGTTTAGATTAGACTAGACTGGATTGGATTGGACCAGACTATAACATTTTTTCTTGAAATCCTGAGTATTCCAGTAGATCGAATGAATCATTCCAGCTTCTGTAGCAGATCCACAGACTTTCAGGGATTTTGTAAAAATGTATTAAATTTTTTTTGGATTAATTTATAAAGAAGCTGATACCAGAGACCGAATGTTTAAAGGCCACTAGACAGAGAAGTTTTCCACTTTAGGATGAAAACAGATGTGTCTTTTAGTTTAGTTCAGGGTCTGTATCACTAGCTCTGTTATTCATAGCAATGCTCATCTAAACAATAATCCTAACTGACGAGCCTTATTTATAGTCGTGAACTAATCACTTAACACCAGCCTAACCATCGGACTTCTGGTTTTGTTGTTATAAATAAATTGTAAAAAATCCCATGTTGCACCTCATGTTGTGGTTTCTATTGAAAAGTTTCAACAGCTTCCCTGCAACAAATACTTTATAAACATTGCAGCAACCAAAGTTATTTTCATCCTGTTGTTTCTCCCATGCACAGCCATTTTAGGAAACGTGTTATTTCTTTGTTTTGACTAAAATTACAGCTAGTGGTTCCTGCTCATTATATGCTGTACAGAAAAATGGTTGTGGTTGTGGCAAGTGCTTCCCAACCACTATGTTAACAAAGTCACTTCAGGGCTTTCCAGGATCGCTGGGCTTTACGAAATTCTAGTTCACAATCATCCCTTTTACATACATTCATAATAGGTATGAAACAGGTCCATGTCAGAATTTCTAGGAGAGTCATGGTTGTGATGGAAAACCCAATCACAGACCCTCGTGATAGAGTTTTCAACAAGTTAATTTTTTTTCCCATCTTGTCGATAATTCTCCACATCACGTCCTAGGTCTGTTGTGCAGTGACCTAAGACATCCTACTACTGTCTTACAATAAACATACAAACTGCATATGCATTTTGGGTCATCTGCTGCACTCAGCATCATACGGTTTTCTTACAATAGTCCTATGATCACTTTATGTTAAATATGGCCTTTAATTAGTCTTAAAACATGTGCTAGCCTTTTTTTTTTTACTTCACGGGAATGCTTTTTTGCTCCACTTGCAAAAAGCCTTACTCACGCAAGCACAAAGGTAAATTCCATATTACCTGGTCTATGGTAAATACACAACAGCAGAAGTGACATCAGAAACAGAAAATGACATCATAGGGAAAAGGAAACATCCAATCAAAAGCTATTGTCCCTGCCTCCAAAGACTCAAATAAGAAGATATCAAGTAGTATAGATAGCAGTAGTCTGACAAGCACGTGCTGTTCATGAAAAAGTGCTCACATAAAGTAAAAAAGTACTCATGCAAAGTGAAAATGTGCTCACTTGAAGTAAAAAAAGTGCTTACGCATGGTAAAAAAAAACTGCTTATGCCAAGTGAAAATGTGCTTGTGCAAAGTAAAAAAAAAAGCTTGTGCAAAAATCACTCGTGAAGTAAAAAAAGAAAACACTTGTGAGAAGTAAAATAGTGCCCATGCACAGTAAGAAAAACATTTGTGCGAAGTAAAAAACTCTTGTGCGAAGTAAAAAACACTCACACTAAGTAAATAAAAACACTCGTGTTAAATAAAAAAACACTTGTGTTAAGTAAAAAAAAACACTTGTGTGAAGTAAAAGCCACTTATGTGAAGTAAAAACCAGTCATGTGAAGTAAAAAAGCACTTTCTTGAAGTAAAAAAAAAAACACTTGTGCAAAATAAAAAAACACTTGTGAGAAGTAAAAAAGTGCCCATGCACAATAAGAAAAACACTTGTGCGAAGTAAAAAACTCTAGTGCGAAGTAAAAGCCACTTATGTGAAGTAAAAACCAGTCATGTGAAGTAAAAAAAGCACTTGTGCAAAGTAAGAAAATACTTGTGTGAAGTAAAAAAGTGATCATGTGAGTTAAAAAAGAACAGTTGTGTGAGTTAAAAAAAACACTCATGCAAAGGTAAAAAAAACACTTGTGCGAAGTAAAAATACACTCATGAGAAGTAAAAAACCCTTGTGCAAAGTAAAAAAACATTCGTGCGAAGTAAAAAAAAAACAATCATGCAAAGTAAAAAACACTTGTGCGAAGTAAAAAAAAAACACTCATGCAAAGTAAAAAACACTCGTTCAAAGTTAAAAAAAAAACAGTTGTGCGAAGTAAAAAAACACTCGTGCGATGTAAAAAAAACCACTTATGCAAAGTGAAAATGTGCTCACTTGAAGTAAAAAAAGTGCCTACGCATGGTTAAAAAAACTGCTTATGCCCAGTGAAAATGTGCTTGTGCAAAGTAAAAGAAAAGCTTGTGCAAAAATCACTCGTGAAGTAAAAAAAGAAAACACTTGTGAGAAGTAAAAAAGTGCCCATGCACAGTAAGAAAAACATTTGTGCGAAGTAAAAAACTCTTGTGCGAAGTAAAAAACACTCGTGTTAAATAAAAAAAACAGTTGTGCGAAGTAAAAAAACACTCGTGCGATGTAAAACAAAACACTTATGCAAAGTAAAAAAACACTTATGTGAATCAAAAAAACACTTGTGTGAAGTATAAAATCAGAAGTGGTTTTATACTTTACACAAGTGGTTTTTTTTTTTGACTTTGCACGAGTGTGACAGGGTGACTCACACACTTTTTTTTACTTCACACAAGTAAAAAAAAGCTGTGCAAGACAGGCTTTGCATATGAGAAGCAAAAAAGTGTTTGTGCGAGTTTTGAGTCTAAATAAATGCAATAGTTAAACCCACTACAGTGTTATAGTGTACATACGTTGTGTAATATACAGCCATGGAAAAAATTAACAGACCACCTTTAATGGATATTTCCAATATAAGTGCTCTCTTCATTTTTTCCATGGTTGTATGTATGATGATTGTACAACAACCAAGTATCGCAGGAATGAGGTAGGATGATTTGTTTTTGGGGTTTTTTTTGCAACAGTCATATGATTTTCATATAAATGTCATACGATTTGACTTACAGGCCAGACTTATTTTCCCAAACACATAATTTATATGTGAATGCAGCTATGCGACTCTCAAATCCACCTCACCCAAATCTACATCAGTCCCTTCTATCGTAGCTCAAAAATTTATTCAACAACAAAAATCGTAGGTTGATTACGAGATTGAATACACGTTTATTTGAGTTAAAAATATGCAATAGTAAGGCAGAACAGTGTGACACATAATGAGACGTGATGACATTTTAATTGTGTAGTTGCACATGGGGGGGAAACTCTGTACGATCACATTGGAATTGGTTGTGAATTTTATATAAGGGATGAGCCAGAACTCTTATCTTACAGACGCAAGAAGTTACAATAAGTTTCTGACCTGTTCAGGGTCACTGGCTTTGTGTGTGTGTGTGTGTGTGTGTGTGTGTGTGTGTGTGTGTGTGTGTGTGTTTGATGGGGGTATGCATGGGGCTGGATCGTCAGGGTGGAACAGAAAGCAAGGTCACATGAAGGTCATTCCCCATCAATCAATCCCAGAGTTCCATATTGTTTATTTCCTGTCTCTCACATCCTCCATTCTAATTCATCTTGTTCAGTCGAGAGAAAACGCTGGGACTCGTAAATCTTCCGAAATCATTAGACAGAAAAGGAGTGAGCCAAACCCGAGACAATGACACGAATTCATGGAGAGAATAGATTTCTTCTCCAGCGTTGACACATTTCAGGATCCTTTTGTGATGCTGTTTGTAAATCAAGATGAGGAATTTGAAACGAGGTGCGAAATATGCTGTTTGAAAGTGTTGATGTTTTAGTTGACGGAGTCTGGTGGAGTGATCAGGATGGAAAAGTGTAGACCTAAAAACACATGTCCTCTCGTTAATTCCTGTGCTGCTCTTGCACTGCTTCCTAATGCTTTCAGTGTCTTTTCACTCAGTCACTCACTTGTTGAACCGCTTTATCCTACTAGAGTCACAGGATCTCAGCCGACACTGTGGCAAAGGCGGGGTACATCCTGAACAGCTCACCAGACCATCACAGGGCACACACACAACCGTTCACACTCACATCCACATCTAGGGGCAATTTGGAACAGCCAGTTAGCCTAATGTGCATGTCTGTGGACTATGGGAGGAAACCAGAGTACCCGGAGGAAACAATCAGCAAATAATAAAGTGGTGATATAAATAACTTATTAAAATCTAGAAATAAATTAATGCTTAAGATTTAGATTTGTACACATGAGTAGAAATTAGAATGAAGTTTTAGGTTTTATTTTTAAATGCCACAGGCTCCTGTGTGTAAAACAATGATGGATCACAGTTTCATGAGAAGTTTTATTCTTTGCCCTGGTTTTTGTTTCTGCAGTTCATTATTATCATTTACACTGCAGAAAGGCATTATGGGAAGTATATCATGTATACAGAAATGGGTGGAGTGTAGGCAGCTGTCGTGTGTTTGTGTGTGTGTGTGTGTGTGTGTGTGTGTGTGTGTGTGTGCACCTTCATTTAGACACTTTTAAGTGCCATAAAGGAGCGGTAGATGAAAAGAAGTGTGAGCGAGCTAGTCCCAGACACCCTATATACAGCCCCCACAATGCACCTGTGGCCCACAGGCAGTGCCCCGCCCCTTTCCTTTTCTGGATCAAATTCCCAACACAGGTGAGTCACACACACAGGTGAGTCTCATCCTAGTCGGTCTGTCAACTAGCTTTAATAGTATTAGCCCCCCTCCTCCTGGCAAGGTTAGTATTATGTGTGAACAGACAGCTTAAAATTTTTTTTAAAAAATTCAATCTCGCTTTCCACGCACAGCTTTTTGGCTTAAGGCATGTTCTACATGTTCCTTCTGCTTTTAAAGTTGCAAATAGTAAGAACAACACCTTATGCCATCATGAATGTGATTGCTTTGTTTGTATAAAGCTATATATTTTTTTGGTAGCAAAACCTGCTTGCACACTGTAAACTAATAAAGAAGCTGGTTGGGGAAGTATAATTTGTACTAGCTGTTAGTCGGGTAACTTACGTCACCCGCCATGTAAACACTTTCTTTCCGAAAGCAGTGCTTTTAATCAGCAAGGCATCTGAAACTAATAGAAACCAGGCCTAGAGTTTGTGATTTTCCGCCCCATTACGAATCTCTATATTTATTCAGTATAACAGAGCTAACAATATGGGCAGCACGGTGGCGTTGTGGTTGGCACGTCCGCCTCACAGCAAACAGTTTGAGTCCTGGGCTCGGGCATTTTTGCTTGGAGTTTGCATTTTCTCCCTCCGTTTATGTGGGTTTCCTCCGGGTACTCTGGTTTCATCCTACAGTCCAAAGCCATGCACATTAAGCCAATTGGCTGTTCTAAATTGCACCTAGATGTGAGTGTGAATGGTTGTGTGTATGTGTTACCCCTGCGATTTCGTCCCCCCACTGCTGTGTACCCTGCCTTCGTCCAATGCTGGCTGAGCCTCCCCGCAACCCTAATAGGATTAAGTAGTTTGGGAAATGAGTGAGTAAGTGAGAAATAACACTATGCCCCTATTTCTATTCATTCATGATTTCTTACTCTCTAACACTTACACCTAGGGGCAATTTGAACAGCCAGTTAGCCTATTGTGCATGTCTTCGGACTGTGGATGGAAACTGAAGTACCCGGAGGAAACCCATGTAAGCATTGGGAAAACATGCAAACTCTACACAAAAACACCCTCGCCAAGCCCAGAAATCGAACCTAGGACCTTCTTGTTGTGAAGCGGATGTGCTAACCACTATGCCGCCATGCCATCCCTGTGCCATATATAATGCTATGTACAGTTTATATATGGTTTGATGAATCGAGTTTCTGATTTCTGTCAGAAATAAGTGTGTGCCGAGTTAATAAACTACTTTCTGCACAAATACCATTAGTGGTCTACTTATTTTGCGGAGCTCATTGCGGCCAAGACAATATTCCTGACATGTATTGACGTTTAATCCAAATCACCATTTAGACGATGAAGATAAATGCTCTTAAATAAGATTAAATGTGTGCCGGCATCATCAGTGTGGCAGCCGATTATGGTTGAGTTTTTTATGATTGAGTCTGATGTGACTTGGTAGATGGCTGAATGTAGCTTTTTAATCACAGCCATGTTTCTATGGGCTTTCGTAAAGTGAATTGGCCAGATAAAAATGCCTATTGTATCGACTTCAACTTAATCCATAATCGGGCTTCAGTCAGACCGTGAAGATTACCAATCCAATCATTTACGCCTAGGGGCAATTTTAAGTCACCAATCCACCATAGTTTGGTAGTTGGGAAGAAACCCCAAGACCCCGGATGAAACCCACTCAGACCTGGAACATATGAAACTCATTATAGACTGGAACCAAAGCTCAGGATTGAAACTTGCACACCATAGCGGTGAGAAGGCAACACTACCCATTAGAGATATGCATCCAGATTGGGACTTAATTAAGAAAGCTGCAGGAGTCAGTGAATTTTATTTGCATGTAGTCAGAAATAAAGCTGTTGGGATCATTCTGACAGCTCTGGACTTCCTTCAGGTCAGGGACAGCTGGCTGGAATTCCTTAGGGAGCAGACAGGATTGTTCAGAATTCCTCTAGGAGCAGGCACAACTAACTGGAATTCCTTCTGACGAAGAAATAATTGGCTGGAAATCCTTGGGGAGCAGGAAGAATTGTTCAGAATTCCTTAGAAGGTGGGCAAGATTGTTCAGAATTCCTTTGGGAGCAGGCAAGATTGGTGAGAATCCCTTTGAAATTTGGCAATATTAGTCAAAATCTTTTTGGGAGCAGCCAGAATTGTTTTAGAGTTCCTTGGGGAGCAGGCCTAACTGTAAAACTGTTTGTCTGGAAGACGGCACCAATCCAAGCTTTTACGAATAAAGATAATACACTTCGCATTTTATGTTTATTTGGCGCATCAAGCCAAACATATTAAAGAATTAATTACTGAATCGGAAAAGACACATGAACCCAACTGATCTGATCTACAGCCTGAACAATTTAAAAGTTTTTGAACTCATCGCCTGTTTGATGTCTGTGAGTGTACCGCATTCAGATGATTTTTGTCTCGGATTAATGAATTCTGTCTTGGACTAATGGCCCCAACTTATAACTTTCATCTTGAAAAAAAAATAATAATAAAGATCTCCAGAATTAAATTACTTAAAGCTAAGCCAGATTCAGTCAGAAGCTGACATACTGCAAGACTCTCACTGTAGCTGGGTCCATTTGTGCCAACCGAGGCCCGGTTTACAAATTGCTTGAGTATGGTATTCTTAGAGCTGGAACATTTTGGCCAGTACTCACTCGCCCCTGCCATTACTGACTCTTCTGAGCCTAAACCCAGCCATATTTGCCCTGAAATATTCAGGTAAGATGGGTGTAGTGGCAGTTGTATGACCCACAAACCATCCAAGCACATAGTCACCAGTCACCACAGTGTGTGGAATTTCCCATTACCGTGGCACCTGAGCAGAGGCGGGAGACGTGGAGCTTCCTGTTTCAGCAACAGGCAAGGCCAAATCCTGAAGAAAAACAGAAAACTCAAACAGATGTGTGAAAGAGACACAGAGAAAGTCTTTCAGAGTGCCTGGCTTCGGATTCAAGTCGGGAAGTGGCTTTGGGCTGGAAACTGGAATCCATATTTTGCTGTTCTTCAGCAAATGAGCGAGCATGTATGAAGTACAGCAGTGATGTCGAGAAGCCTAGAACATTGACAAAACGGAAGTCGAGATGGGAAGATTTCCAAAGCAGTCAGTAAGGAGGGTGATTTAGGATACACCTGCAATCCACAGGAGCCAAAGGAGACGAAGAAGGAAGAGGGATGAATACACAGAGCTACACTCAGTTTCGATAGATTTATAGATAAAGCGATTGATGAAAACCTCTTTTATGATCTATAGTTAAAGTGAGTACCTTTTTGGAAGGACACAGGCCTTTACCCAGTGGCATTGCTACAGCCAATTTTACAAAAAGGAGCATAAAATCCTTGGCATTCAAAATGGTGGAGGAAAAGCAGATTTAGGAATCACAAGGCCCAGATCCAAGAGCACAGCTGGTAATACTATGCCTGTGGGAAAATTGCTGACTTTGCACAGAGCGAGTACAACTCAGAGAAAGTCTCTCTGTCCTCCTCTTCCTCCTTTCTTAATGTATGTACTGTAGCTTCATCCATCAAATCCATACGTCACCCTGCATTCATAGAAACTGATGTGTGAGAGAAGAGTCATTTTTTGTTTAATACGTGTGTGTGTGTGTGTGTGTGTGTGTGTGTGTGTGTGTGTGTGTGTGTGAAAGACAGCTGGTGACACTCATGGACTTGCATCAGGGAACGAGCTGTGCCTGATACCACTGTGCTATTGTCCTACTGTGTGTGTGTGTTTGTGTGTGTGTGTGTGTGTGTGAGAGAGAGAAAGAGAGAGAGAATATGAATGAATGAAAAAAGCAAGGTGTGTGTGTGTGTGTGTGTGAGAGAGAGAGAGAGAGAGAGAGAATGAAAAAAAGCAAGTTGTGTGTGTGTGTGAGCGTGTGTGTATGGGAAAGTGAGTGTGTGGGTCAGAGAGAGAGAGAGAGAGAGAGAGAGAGAGAGAGAGAGAAAGGAAATTAGTGAGTCAGTATCTAAGGCAAAAGTATGTGAGCTTACACTGCACTGCCCCCTAGTGACCGTCTTTGTACTGCACTGTTTTCTCATCACTCATTCATATGCTGAGCCACACTGGGCGAAGGCAGGGTACAGCCTTAACAGCTCGCCAGACCGTTGCAGGGCAGCAACCATTTACACTCACACTCACACCTAGGGGCAATTTAGCTGCCAGTTAGCCTAATGTGCATGTCTTTGGACTGTGGGAGGAAACTGGAGTACCAGGAGGAAACCCATGCAAGCACAGGGAGAACATGCAAACTCCACAAAAAAACACCCAAGCCTGGGAATCAAACCATGGACCTTCTTGTTTTTGCTGTGAGGTGAGATGTGCTAACCCCTACTCCACCGTGCTGCCCTATTATTATTATTATTATTATTATTATTATTATTATTATTATTCATTCATTCATTCATTCATTCATTTTCTGAACCGCTTAATCCTAATTTGGGGCGCGGGTATTATTATTATTATTATTATTATTATTATTATTATTCCACACTAAATCTTCCTATAGATTTTGTGCCAGAAATTTCATTCCAGCTGTAAAATTGTCAGCTTTTCTTTTTCCCTCTTTTCATATGTCGTTTTCCTGTTCATTTCAATATATCAAACTTAAATATTCAGCTAGCCCAAACACCCCATGCCCACAGACTCCAACCAGTCTTTTCCTTTGCACCGGACCAATCACTTTCCCATTTTCTTGGAGAAATATTTCTTGCATCTTTAGTTTCTGCTTACCTGCAACCTTCAAACATCAATACATTTCTCTACGTAATCTTCAAGCACTCGATCTTAATTCATAACAAATCTAAACTTGCACAGATGTGACAACAAGAATGAGACTTCATACTTTTTATTAAAGTGTAACTAAGCCTAGCTCCACCCATTCTTAGAGACAAAAATAAATAAAAAAATGGGTGAGGGGCCAAAGTGGAGGGGCTGAGGAGGGGACATAAATGTCTGTTGAGTCTCAAATCAGTGTATCTGAATATGAGCACATTTTCACCGACTCCCTCTCAAGGTTGGTGCTTAAGGTCATTAACTTTTTTTTTAATAATAATTTAAAAAAATTGTACATCAACATCAGCCTTGGAGTGTTCGGGATGATTTTAAGCAATAGGTGGCACATTGCCGTTGACAGTGGAGTGGCTGATTGCCCAATGTCACAGGGTGTCCTCATGTCTGCCTTCCTTCTGGTTTCTCTCTTTTTAGTTATGCTGCCATAGTCAGTCATGCCAGAGTCCCTGCTTGCACCCAGCACTAATAAACT
>JAQMYF010000012.1:9408403-9423322 GCA_030014195.1 Neosilurus mollespiculum | reverse complement strand
GAGAGAGAGAGAGAGAGAGAGAGAGAGAGTGAGAGAGAGAGAGAGAGAGAGAGAGAGAGAGAGAGAGAGAGAGAGAGTGAGTATGTGTGTTTGAGGAAGAGAAATGAGAAGACTCCACAGCAACCTCAATATCATTAAGCTAAAAGGTTTTATTAGATAAATGTGATGCATAGATCACAGGGGACCAAGTGCAACCTTTCAATTTATTATACAATCATAACTGAATTTCACTGGACGGTGTTCCATGAATTCAAGATTGACAAAACTTGAGAAAATGAGAGAGGAAAGACATGACGGCATGCCATTATATCCACAGTATTTACCAATCATCTCTCTTCCCAACTTCGTTACTTTTATCTCTGTACTTGGTTTTCTCTCATTATCTGGTGCTTTATTGAATTTGGATGCTGGGATTCTCTCTGCCTGATTGTTTAATCCAGTCATTTTGCTTCTGTCCTGCAGGTTTATCGAGAATAATGATATTCAGACTTTGTCCAAGCACACATTCAGAGGCCTGAAGTCTCTAACACACCTGTATGTATCATCGTACCTTACTGCACTAATGTTCTACCCATATTACCAGGTTATTGTGTGTACAGAGGAATTCATATTTTTAACTGTATGGAACACAAGTTATATAGTATATGCACTGCCCAGTCAAAAAAAAAAAAAAAAAAAAGAAAAAAGCTGCACAAACGAATATGTTGTTGTTCCGCCTTTATCCTTGCTTACAGCATGTAATTGTGTCAACAAACTTAAGCAACATAACATTGATTTCCATCCAGTGTTGGGTTCATTTCTCACCGATGTCTTGAATTGATGAGGGAAAAACTGAACCACTCCATAAAGTCTTCTCCAGCACATCCTGAACACTTTCAGTAGGGTTAAGGTCAGGACTCTGGGGTGCCAATACATATGTGAAAATGATTCCTCGTGCTCCCTGAACCACTCTTTCATTGTTTGAGTCCCCATTTTATATCTGTGCCATCAGGGAAGAAAAAGTCCACTGATGTGATAACCTGGTATTTTAGTACATTCAGCAAATCAGCTGACTTCATTTCATTGCCACATTAATGTTGCTGAGCCTCGACCGGACCAGCTGGAGCAACAATGCCATGGAGATTACATGCTGTGATCAAGCCTAAATGCACTCGATGAAAATATTACAGTGTGCAACTTTTTTTAGTTGGGCAGTGTATTATGTAATATAGTAACCTTATATGTACTGTATTTTCCCTTTGCCAGATCCCTGTCTAATAACAACCTACAGTCCTTACCCAGAGAACTGCTCAAACACCAGGACATCCTCACTGACCTGTGAGTTCAATTTAAACAGAAGACATTGCAAAGCACACAGATGTTTATACTTTCAAAGATATTAATTCTAATACAGACGTCCTCTTCCATTTCCAATAACACATTTTTACCTCAAAAATAAAGATGATCTCAGGATTGAATGATTAAAAAAATGATGAACAGAGGGGCGCTCATAGAGTGCAAGGTAGCTCTCCCCCACAGTATGGATAATGCAAAAAATAAGCATTATACGGGTAGTGGTTTGAATTACCCATGTGCTCATCTTAAAATATGTTCTATGGCATGGAGACGTAGCCAAATTATGGAACAAGCGATATGGTTTGAAGGTTTTACTGTGCTTTGGCTGGGGTTTGACCTTTCATGGTCATTCTAGGTCAAAAGTAATTATCTCATTTGAAAGTACATATAGGGTTTCCTTGAGTGTTCCATAGTAATGGCATGTCTATCGGCACTTGTCTATCATCGCTGCTGGCTTGCTCACCGGGGCTGTGTAGGGTTTGGAGAGAAATCTTTAAATTCTTTACCAAATTTGTTTTTACTATGTAAAGCCGTTTTGCAACGATGTCAATTGTAAAAAAGTGCTACACAAATAAAACTGAATTGAATTGATGCAAATTTATAAGTGATCTATCTCCAAAATTTTTTGTGACCTTGTGACAACCTTTAACTTTTGACCTTGACATTTAAAAAAAAAATCATTTCTGAGACTGAGGTAGAGTAGTGTCCCTACCAAGTTTGGTGAAAATCCATGCATGGTTGTGGTCAGTATTTTTTTATTCAGATGAACTCACAAATGATGTTGGTTACAGTACCTCCTCTGTTTTGGGTGTATGTAACAACAACTGGTTACAATTCACAGAAAGCAAGAATGCTGATCGTTCATAATACTTGCAGGACTTTCTTAACTAAATTAATATTACATGATTCCCCTTTTTAGTAGCATGTATTAATCTGATTGGTCTTGATATGTTGATTAACATTCTAGAATATTCCTAGCTGCAATATTTATGTTAATGAACTTGTTGTACCTTGGAAAACTACGTTTTTACTCTTGATCACGCACTCATATCCTGAACCACTTAATCCTACAAGGAAAGGCAAAGGCAGGGTACACCCCAAGTCCATCACAGAATTACATTTTTATAAAGCAGAAAATTGTACATATAAAGATGTTTTCTGTAAGTAAGTCAGGCTAATGTCAGTTTTCCCACTGTGGAAAGTTGCTAAGACAGAAGGGCTATGTTTTTTTTTTTTTTGTTTGTTTGTTTTTGTCTAGGTTTAAATAAGAATGAGACAGAAAAAATATGTAATTTTTAGGTACTGTAAACAAGAGAAAACAATAAAAATCTAAAGAGGCACTTGGAGAGTGCAAGAGCCCACCAAGACGGTAAAACAACAACAACAACAACAACAACAACAACACAGAAAATCCACAGCACCCCCTGCTGGGCCTGCTGCAATACCACACTTCCAAAAAATCTTCCTATATTTCAATGTAAAATAATCTTTTTAAAAATTTATGGATCCAGAATTTGAATCTCAGTCAAAACCAAGATCGAATTGAGAGTTACATTAAATAATAATAATCAAAACTCTTAAATTCTTAAGTTCTTAAATTTTGTTGTAAACGCTGCTAACAAACAAACAAACATACAAACAAACAAACGCTGACAAAAACATATCTTCTTTGGTGGAACTTAATTGTATTAGGATCACATAAAGGCTGGAACCTATTTCAGCCAACACTGGGTGAAAGCAGGGTACACTCTGAACAGCTCTCCAAATCATTGCAGGACCAACACACAATCATTCACACTCACACTCATACCTAGGGGCAATCTAAAACAGCCAGTTAGCCTTAGGTGTGTGTCTTTGGACTGTGGAAGGAAACCGAGTACCCGGAGGAAACCCATGCAAGCACAGAAAAAGCATGCGAACGCCACACAGAAACGCCATGTTATATTCCCCACTTAAATCATTTTAGCCTGTATTTTTTACATAAATTCCTAATAAAGAATTTCATTTAAAAAAGCCTGTAGATTTTGGAAACTGATGTAGAGCTTGTGTCCCATTTTCCTCAGAGACCTGAGGGGGAACTCATTCCGTTGCGACTGTAAGATTAAGTGGTTGGTGGACTGGATGGAGAAAAGCAACACTTCTGTCCCGGCTATATACTGTGCCAGTCCCTTTGAGTTCCAGGGCCGACGCATCCAGGACTTAACACCACGGGACTTCAACTGCATTAGTGCAGGTATGGAAGGAGTACTTTGGCATTCTGGGATTTCCTTAGCTGACAGATGCCAACTCATTATGAGAAAAATGATCAATATGTCAAGTTTTAATTGTATTGTTTCTCAGCTCTAGTGGATTTCATTGGTGAAGTAACAGCTGAAGAGTTAAAATCTATTTCAATTCCAAGCTGTGGAAAAGACCAGCAGGGTGTGTGTGTGTGTGTGTGTGTGTGTGTGGGTGTGTGTGTGTGTGTGAATGCTTATACATCTTAACATCTTGACATCTATCCTCAGATTTTGCTTTGTATGAGACCTACCCATTCCAGTCTCTCTCTGTTGAGTCGTATGACTACAACAATGACTTATACGTGGTGTTCGCTCAGCCCAACACAGGAATATGTACCGTTTACATCTGGGATCATGTCAACATGCTTTTCAAGACCTATTTCAACATCACATGTAAGTCAGGTCTTTACTGTCCAATGAATTTTTCCAAGATTGACTAAAAAAACTTTAGGTCTCATGTAAAGCTTTCAAGATGCATGCTAAACAAGCTTCTGAAGTGTAACAGGTTTTGGTTTAAACAGTCCACAGAAAGGTTTAATGACTCAGATACAGTCAGCAGCAGCAGCATCAAAGTTCCCTGACCTCCTGCTCTCTCTCTCTCTCTCTCTCTCTCTATCTCTCTCTCTCTCCCCACGTTACGGTGTGACTAAAAGCATCTGCTCTATACCTACTCCACTTGAGCTGCTTTTAAATAATGGACTTTGCTGAGAGAGGTGGGAGAGGTGAAGAGAGAAAAGGGGGTGGGGGGTTTGAGAGTGTTACTCACTCTGGCTGAAAGGGAAGGAGAGCTGTCTAAGAAATAAAACATGACAGGATATGCTTTTGTTATAAACAAAATAAAACAAAAAGATCATCAGTAGGATGCTGTGTTGCTGGTATTACATAATATATGTACATTATATATATATAATGCTCCTCTGATTATTCCAATAATAAGTATTTTCATTTCTTAATTATTTAAAAAAAACTTTTATAGTTAGATTTGATCTTGTGTTATTTGCACTTATGTTATTGCAGCTTTAAATAGGGCGGCACGGTGGTGTAGTGGTTAGCATGTCTGCCTCAGTGCAGCAAGGTCCTGGGTTCGCGTCCTGGGCTTGGCAAGAATGTTTCTGTCCTGGACTTGCGTGGATTTCATCTGGGTACCCTGGTTTCTTCTCACAGTCCCAAGACATGCTTTTTACAGCCGAGCCTACTAGCTCATGACACCAGAGCTTATCCCCGGTTTCCATAGCGTGAAGCACTAGGAGTTCAACTCCTCCTGGATGGGACGCTAGTCCATCACAGATTATCTTCCCAGTATTTTTTACTGGTTCCCATTTATACTGCTGGGAGGACAGAGGCACACTTGTGGTTCAGACCTTGCCCAGGGGTTTTAGCATGGTGGTTCAGTTCAGTTCAGTTCAGTTTTATTTGTATAGCGCTTTTTACAATTGACATTGTTACAAAGCAGCTTTACTTAGTAAAAGTAATTTAAGGAGGAATTTAAACATTTTTCTACAACCCCCTACACAAAAAATGGTGGGGGTCTAACAGGGATTCAAACCCATGATCTCTCGATCCTAAGGCCAGGACCCTAACCACTACACCACTGGCCCCACCACAGACATGCGTATTGGGATAATTGTCAGTTCCAAATTGAGTAAATTGAGTGAGTGTGAGTATGAATGGTTGTGTATGTTGCCCTGTGATGGACTGACAAGCTATTCAGGGTGTACTCTGCCTTTGCCCAGAATTGGCTGACATGGGCTTGAGCCTCCCTGCGACCCTAGTAGGATTAGATGGTTCAGTAAATGGATGGATGGATTGATGGAGTCCTCTTTACATCACAGCAAGTTTCGAATCCCTTTATTGATCCCTTTATTCATATTACTATGAATGAGTTATTACTATAAAAACATTGAGGCGTTAGAATGAATCAGATTTGAGAATTAAACAGCACTGTGATACTTGTGTTGTATAATAAAGATGATGGATGTACTGTATGTATGTATATGCATGTATATATAGATCAGTTATTATCATTCAGCACAAGTAATATTCTACAAGGACTTGTTTTTCGTTATACTCCTCACAAGCTGCATCAAACGGCTTACTACTCAATACCGTGTGAATTGTTTAATGATGTATAATGTTTATATGCTTTGCAGCTCGATCTGCAGTGTACTGCAAGCCTGTGGTGATCAACAACACACTCTACATGGTGATAGCTCAACTCTTCGGTGGATCCCATATCTATAAGTAAGAAACTATCAAAGAATTATATAAGAGTATTTCACCCACTCACTCATTTGTCGAACCGCTTAATCCTATTAGTGTCACAGGGAGGCTGCAGCCTATCTCAGCCAATACTGGGTAAAGGCGGGGGTACACCCTGAACAGCTCGTCAGACCATCGCAGTGCCATCACACAGACTACTATACTATTGACAGTCACACCTAAGGGAAATTTGAAACAGCCCCATAGCTTAATGTGCAGGGGGGGTTTTTTGGACTGTGGGAGGAAAGCAGAGCACGCGGAGGAAACCCACACAAGAATGGGAAGCACATGCAAACTACACACAGAAACGCCTGAGTCGAGCCCGGGACTCAAACCCAGGACTTTCTTGATGTGCTAACCAGTACAAGCTAGGACATTTATGTTTGTTAAATGATTTGTTTAGAATTTGTGCTCCTCTAGCATGACCCTCCAAAACCAAACCAAAGTCACATACAAATGGAATACTGTTTTCTTTGACTGAGCCAGATTGCTAGATTGCTATGCTCATATACCTCCATTCCTTTATTTCAATTCTTATTCAAAACAATTAAAGAGCAACATTATTTTTATTTTTTACGCAGGTGGGAAGAAGGGCCTTTGCAGTTTGTTAAAATCCAGGACATTGACGCCAGCCGTGTCCGCAAACCCAACTTCATTGAGATGTTTCAGATTGAAGGGGACTGGTACTTTGCTATAGTGGACAGCTCTAAGGCAGGCTCAACTAGCATCTACCGCTGGAACAGTAACGGCTTCTACTCGCACCAGTCTCTTCACCCATGGCACCGTGACACACACATACACTTCCTAGAGGTGGACAGTAAAGCCCGGCTAATCCTGTCCAGCTCCTCGCAGCCTCCAGTGGTGTACCAGTGGAACCGTGGGACACACCAGTTCGTCTTCCTCTTACAAATCCCACATGCTAGTGATGTGCACATGGTCAAGCACTTCTCGGCGCATCAGGCGGTCTACCTTTGCCTCATGCGCTTCATCGGTGACTCGAGGCTGGTGCGTTGGGAAAGTCAGCGCTTTGTGGAGATCCAAACGCTACCTTCCCGTGGTTCAATGGCACTACACCCGTTTAGTGTAGGCGTGAGGCAGTACCTGGTTCTGGGCAGCGATTACTCCTTCTCACGGATCTACATGTGGGATGAGCTCACACAGCGCTTCCAGCCTTTCCAGGAGCTCAATGTTTTGGCACCTCGTGGTTTTAGTCTTGTCTGCATTGACAACAAAGACATCTTGCTCATATCCAGTTATAAAGGAAAGACTGTGGCGTATCAGCATCTGCTCGTGGACCTCAGCACCAAGTAAACTTGAGAATAAAAATGTTTCCATCCAAGCAGTATAGGCTTTTGGTCAAAGAAGTTCAGAATGTTACTATATGGCTTATGCCACATGATTGGCTAACTGGGTAATTGCATGAATGAGAAGGTGTACTGTACAAGGCATCGTTTTCAGCATGAATAAAATGTTCTTTTTGGGTCATTGATCATTAGTCTCGCTAAGTGTAATTTGAGCTTTTTACTTGGGTCTGTTGATGAAATACAGTTCTGTATGTTTACATCTGACCAAGATACAGTAATATACAGTACTATGTATAAAACTCAGGATTAAAAGATAGTTAAATAGTTTAGACCATGCAGTATGTTCACGGGTACACATTGTTAGCCAGGTTACATTTTTAGGTCTCGTGACCTCATCGATGGTTATGTACAAAGTCAGTTTGTGATACAAGTTGCAGATTTTCATACAGATTTTTTTATGCATGTGTTCTATTAACAGCACTAATCATTTCTACAGTAATAATGATTCCATCTCATTTTTACCTACACGCCTTTACTTTCTTGGGCACTGAAACTACTAAACAAAAAACGCATCCGTTTGGGTTGTGTATGACTGAGCATGTGAATTTCGATTTTAAAGAACCATGACTAATGTGAAATGTCCCAAATATCTGTCATCAGTGTTAAAAATAAATTTATACAATACTTTCTCACCATTTGGTGTTGAATCAGGTGAAGCGTGATTTTATTTTACACAAGTTCTGTCTTAGAAAGAAGAAAGAAATTATTGTTAATTCACTGTATAGCTTGTATACATTTTTTAAAAATTTCTCGAACATCAAGTGCATTCATGCCTGCACTTGCCGTCAGGGAAAGAAAAGGGGACGGGTTTAAACGTACAAATGACCCCTTCCCAGGCATAAGGGAATTAATTATATGCATAATGAAATGTCTCCCCCTTGTGGGCATCCAATGAACATTTATTCACACATTATTTGCACATATTAACCTTAGTGGAATTTTTCCCCCAGCATGATCCCATACACGGATAGCCTCCAATTTTTTATGGTTTGTTACTTGTACCACACCCTACTCTGGAAAAAAAAATCTAAATTCGTGCATAACTTTTTAAGTTATATTGCACACAAACAAATAAACAGAAAAACAAAACAACACAGATGAAATGAAAACAAAACAAACAAAAACAGGTCCTATTGCCTCTACCCCATTTTATTGTTTGTATTCTCTCTCTCCCTCCCTCCCTCTTTATTTCTTTCTCTCTCTCTCTCCTTCTTATTCTTCTTTCAGGTGCTCTTGTCAGGGGTAGCCACAACTGATCATGCTTTTCCATCTCACTCTGTCCTCCTCATCCTTAACCTGGTCCAGTATAAGGATTCTGTTTTTAATCCACATGTTTGATTTGGCACAATTTTTTGTCGGATGCCTTACCTGACACAACCCTACCCACTTACCCGGGCTTGGGATGGCTCAAGTCCATGACTCTGCAATTCCTGCAACTCCCATAGTCTTTCTGAGCTAACCCAATCTTCAAAATGTTCACACAGTTGCCACAGGCATGGGTTTGAGAATCTGGAATGGTATTATTCTGGTACACGTCTCTATTCACAAGCTTCAGTATCTTTTGCAGTCTGATTGTTGCTTCTTCTGCATTTGTTTCCTCAGGAAAACAATTGTTGGCACAAAGTGAAACAGCCTTCTGAAGTTAGGCCCTGGGCTTTAAAAAAAAAAAAAAAAAAAAAAAAAGGTTTCATTGCAATCCTATCATTCTGGTTTAAAATTGGAATAGAACTGCGTAAACATGGACTGAAGTGAGAAGAGTACAATAAATTGTCAGATGATTAGCGGTTTAAATGCGGTTCTGATTTTAAAAAGCTTCAGAAACAGTTCAACTGATTAAGACAAGTAGAATAAATGAAGCATGTAAGTATTCAAAATTTTAACCTGCATTTGTGATTTAAATAATTAATCACTGTAATTCATTTTACATTTAAATATGTATCAGAATTATTCCTGTTGCAGGGAGGCTGGAGCCAGGGTGCACCCTGAACAGCTTGCCAGTACATTGCAGGGACAACACGCAGTCATTCACAGTCACAGTCACACCTATGGGCAATCTGGAGCAGCCAATTAGCCTGATGTGCATGTTTTTAGACTGTGGGAGGAAACCAGAGTACCTGAAGGAACCCACACAACCACGAGGAGAACATCCAAACTCCAAACAGAAATTCCCAATTCTATATAGAAATGGGAGTCTGGGACTTGAACTTAGGACCTTCTTGAAGTGAGGTGGACATACTGACCATCCGGATACAGCCCTATATTCCGACAGCACTGGTCCCACAGTTACAGCCCATTGGTCTGTCATCCTAAACCTAACCCAACTGAACTACCTAGGGTGCTCATCTGATTTAAGCAAGGTGTCCATGTTATATGGGTAGGGCTGTCGGGCAAATGGGCTTTCGGAACATAGAGCCGTCCCCATTCCGTCCATCCTCATGTTCGGTTTTTGACAAATCTTAAAAAGAATTGCTTTAGGCCGAGTGTTCTTCTGGAAGGGTAGAAATTCAATATACAATTCACTATTCATTAATTTCTGTGTCCATCCTCTGTACTGGCGCAGCAGTTCCTGTTACTCCACACCGCTAGGTGGCGCGCCGTCACAAACCGACGTCTACGTCAAGACTGAAATGAAAGAAGAAGAAGAAGCGGGGCTGTTTTCCTAGTCGCTTGGCTGAAACTCAAACGACTCCCTATTAGATGTGTAGTGCACACTATGTAGTGCGTAACTACACGTCATTTCGCTGCCTAATAAGTGCTCGTGATAGTTATTCAGTACCCGGTTTATATCTACTTATCTAAACACCATAACAGGAAAACGGGGAAGAGATTTTCGTGTTGACGTCTGGATTCTTTTCCTATAAACCAGCATGAAGGTTTTTTTATCAACCCATCAAGAACAGAAATGGTGAAAGAAGGCGTTAATGTGGTGTAGTTTATCTCCTAAAGCTTGTATAAAAAGCAAAATCGAGGTAATAATATCCTTTTGGTGCATGTTTACCATATAACCTTCAATACTAGTCTTTCAGTATAGTGTTTATGTGTATTATTGTTATTAAATGTCTATATTATGTGTAATAATCGCCTGGTATTGCTGTGGGATGATCTAAAAATATTAATAAAACTGAGGATGACGTTTTATACATGGTGTGTAATGATTATACTGTAATAAAATACAGTGCTTTAGTGTCCTGTGTTGCTGTTTTTCTCTGGATGATCAGCAGTTTTATTTCTTTTCCAACTTTTTTTTTTTTGTTGACTCATCCTGTACTTTCCTTGCCGTTGTCCAATCAAATGCTGTCCTGCGTGTGTTTGTCCCACCCACTGATCTGCATTCCTGGGCTGTCTAATATTTATTAGCATTTACAGTTTTTTGTGCACGTAGTGCCGCCATTCCTATACCCGGAGGCTGTGATGTGTTCAGCTTCCATTAAGGCTACATAAAGGTCCATGCAGCTGAAAAATAAAAATTCTGACTGTATTTCTGCACGAATAGAAAGCATCAAGAAGCAGTGCATGCTACTGTGTGGGTGGGATGTCCCCTGGTGGAAGCGCCCCCTCGCTGACTTCATTACAGTATGCAGGACCATCCATAATTGATGATGTCACGGTGTGTAGGGAAGGTTGACGATGATACAGATCACATAGGTCAATCAGTAGAGGATGCTGTCACAGAGCGGGCGGGTCAACAGATTGCGTAAGTCACAGAGTGTGGAGGTCATGTGATACTGGCGGATTATTGTGACAGATACAGACAAAGAGACAGACACTGAATCTGAATCAGACACCAAATGTAAATGTGATCTGGCCCCTGGTGGCACATTGCTAAGTGCTCTATCCCAGTAAATGAAGCATCCCAAAATAAAAGAACTGACATCATCAGGAAATTTGATTTTAAAAGTTAATGTTGATTTTTTTTTTAAGCTTTTTATGTTAATTATTCCTGTACATTTTTCTCTGTCACTTCATACTAAAACATGTTGACTAATGCCAGCAAAAATGACAATGATCTGTTTGTTGTTTTGGGTGTTGGTGGTGATTGGTTATTTGGCACATTGTGTCCTTCCAGGTGTAGTAGTGATGGTGCCACTTTTGCACACGACCGGTCATGTGATGGCAAATTCAATAATGTAGATTAATGGTCCCACCCAAGAGGCATGTCTTGCATTTTGTAAGCAGCAAAAGTTCCCACTTCAAACTTCACTTGGCTGAGCACAAATGATTGAAGTTAATATGAAGTAGGTGGAGTGTGGGTGCGGGTTCACCATTCTGTAACACATGCTGTATTTTTACCAGCTGAAAGATGTTCAGTGAAGTAATCAGCAAGTGTTAACCACCATGTGTATTATCATGTGCACTCAACTTATTGTATTCTGTTTTCATGTAGCGCAATGCCGGTGTCACTACAGCAGAAGATCGAGACGTCCCCCTCGGAGTTTCCTCCTGACTGGGAAGATGATGAACGGGTGGCCTACTTGTTCTCGGCTTTCAAAGAGAACCGAGAAGTCGACCCGACCGACTGGGATGGCAAGATGAACTTCTGGATGCCTTTGGTAGTGCAGAGCTGTAGACAACGTGGGTCTGTGTGCATGAGCTTACAGGAACTGAATGAAAGTTTCCGGCGAAAAGGGAGCGTTCCTTTGGGCCTGAGCAGTGTTCTACAGAGCATGATCAGGTACTGCAGTAGCACTTAGTGTATTTTAAAAAGTCATCATTTTAAGGTATTCTAATAATAATAATAATAATTATTATTATTTATTCATTCGTTTTCTAAGCCGCTTATTCCTAATTAGGGTTGTGGGGAGGCTGGAACCCCTCTCAGCCGACTCTGGGCGAGGGCGTGTTACACCCTGAACAGCTGTCCAGTCCATTGCAGGAACAACACACACACAATCATTCACACTCACACCGAGGGGCGATTTGTACAGCCAATTAGCCTACTGTGCATGTTTTTGGACTGTGGGAGGAAAGCGGAGTACCCGAAGTAAACCCACGCAAGCACGGAGAGGACATGCAAACTCCACATAGAAACACCCGAGCCCGGGAATCGAACACTGGACCTACTGGCAGTGAGGCAGACGTGCTAACCACTACACCACCATGCCGCCTAATAATAATTATATTCATTTAATGTATTTATTAAATAAATTATTCAGTCTCTGTATGGTTGCATTTGTCTTCCAGGAGTGGGAAAGTGCAGAAAGAATCAGACTTTGCTGCTAATGTAGATTCCGGCTGGTTGTCGTGGGGCGTGGGGTTGTTGTTGGTCAGACCTCTGAAGTGGACGCTGTCCGCTCTGCTTGGCAGTGGGCGAGTTCCACTCGAGGAGTCGTTTGTGGTAATCGAATTGGTTAAAGTAAGTTCTTAACAGTTTAAAGCTACAGAGTGAGTTCTGGGTTGATAATCACTGCCTGGTATTTTAATGTGAGCTCTCGTGTGTGTGTGTGTGTGTGTTACAGGAAAAGGCTGCAGCATTGATGGCTGCGTATCGGAGCTCTCCTCTCGCACGCCGATCCTTGCTCTCATTTCAGGACCTGCGCTCTTTCTCCTCTCATATCTGTCCTGATGAGACCACACTGTGTCTCGCGCTGCTGCAGCTCCAGAGGGAGAAGCAAGTCACCGTCTCGCTCCATGAAGGGGAAAAGGTGTGTGAGATGCAACTCATATTATAAGGGTGTGTGTTTTTAGTTTTTATCTGTACAGTATGATGCTTTAACCCCTCGTCTGTCCAGCTGGTGAAATTCAGTCAGGCAGGACAAGGTCGAGTGTCTCCAGTCAGTGAGGTGGATCTGGGAATCTATCAGCTCCAGCGTAGTGAGATGCTGCTGGAAGAGAGAGTTGAAGCTCTGGGGCAAGAGGTGGAGAAGTGAGTCAAACTCATTCATATAAAAAAATAATCTATGGATGAGCACTCTCGACCTTCCATAGTCGCTTACCCCTTATCTCCTCCCACAATCTCTGACTCCTCCCACCCTTCCCATAGAGGCTCAACCCTTACCCCACCCACACCCACTATCCCTCATAGTGGTTGATCTCACCCACTCCTTACCCCCCCATGATGGTTGATCCCACCGTTACCCCCCATAATGATTGATCCCACCCAGCCCTTACCTCCCATAATGGTTGATCCCACCCACCCCTTACCTCCCATAATGGTTGATCCCACCCAACCTTCCCAAAGTGGCAGAACCATTCTACCCTTCCCATAGTAGTAGGACCATCATTCCTCTTCCATAATGTTTGACTCCACCTACCCCTCTCTTAGTGCCTGCACCCCCCCCCCCAAACACACACAAAGAAACACAATGTCTCACCCTTCCTACACCTCCCACAGTGCCTGATCCCTCCTACCCCTCCCATAGTGGCAGAACCATCATACCCCTCCCATAATGGTAGTGGTAGAACCATCGTACCCCTCCCATAATGGTAGTAGCAGAACCATCGTACCCCTCCCATAGTGGCTGACCCCTCCTACATATCCCATAATGGTTGACCCCTACCTACCCCTGCCATAGTGTCTCACCCCTTACACACCTCCCATAGTTTCTGATATCTCCCACCCCTCCGATGGTATTTGACTCCTCTCACAGCTGCCATAATGGCTGACCCTGCCCATATTTTCCTCTTAATAATAATGTGCTGCCTCCCCAGTTTTAATGTGGTCCAACCCCCTATGAGCATGCACATGCATCAGCTTCAGTCACTAGGTACCTCATTTCCTTAGGTTTTTCATTACCATACCACATTTAAATGTACATGCTCAAGAACGTCATTAAGCACCTATTCTAGTATTACCTGCCAGACAGGTAGAGAGTAGTAGACACTTTAACACTTTTGTGCTGTATGTATGAAATGTAAGACGAACTGGAGTTTGATTAATGAGGTACATATTTGTGGTATCACTTGTATTTTCAGATGTAAACAACAGGCAAAAGCCCTGCTAAAAGAGGGGAAGAAGTCACAGGTATAAGTGTGTTATTACATCCCGAATGTTTTATTCGTTTGATAGACAGTGTAATAAAGAATTTATCTATTAATTACTGATAATGAATATCTCTCTCTCTCTCTCTCTCTCACACACACACACACACACACAGGCATTAAGATGTCTACGGGGTAAAAAGCATGTAGAGGGCAAAGCAGATCGGCTGTACACTCAGCTGGAAACAGTTAAAGGAATCCTGGACAGGATAGCAAGCTCCCAGACTGATCGTCTGGTAAAATCCACCTTTCTATTCATTTACTTTAGACTGGTGTAAACACTCTTCCATCCAGGGTATTGTACACTTTGTAGTTTTATAGGGTATTGTACTTATTTATATAGAGTACTGTAGTTCTTTTCCCCCATAATGTAAGTAGAGCTGGGTGACAAAATTGATTTCATCAATTAATTAGAATTTTCAGTTGAGGATGACGTGTGAAATGAAAATCACGGTTCAATTCAAAACCAGATATTTTTATATGCATATTTTTTTTTATTTTTCACCTCAGTGGCTCTGTAACAAATCAGAACTGATTTGAAAAAGGCTGGCCTTGGTCCTCTTCATACAATGGCAAATAAACTGCAGCGTTTTGGAAAGGATAAAGCAAATTGTGCACAACGTGAAGGACTGATTGCGGTCACGGGATGTCTATGATTACTGTGACAGCAGGACCAATTAAAGGGGGGGGGGGGGGGGGGGCTC
>JAQMYF010000012.1:9385943-9401884 GCA_030014195.1 Neosilurus mollespiculum | reverse complement strand
TATATAGGTTTATGGATAGTACTTGTTGGTGTAAAAATTAAAAAAAATTAATTTCTAGACACATGTATGTATATTTGGGACATAATATCATATGACATACATCTATACAGTACACACAAATGACAAATGTATGAGTATCTACACATATGTGTAGATGTAATACTGCTATAATACCCCAGTGCTGCTGCTGCTAGTTATCTAGTGGGGATTGAACCATTGACCTTTGGATCAGTGACCCATCGCCATAAGCACTAAGCCGCCGCCACCACCACCACCATCTCATCTATTTCATCTCATAGTGCTTTCAATGTACATACTGTATATCCCAGTGCTCAGTTTTTATTCACAGGTGTTTACATTTCTATCTAAAAGTTTGTGTATATACTTGACTTGTGTTTATATCCTGCTCTTGATGTTGTTAATTGCAGTTTATTGCCTTGATTGCCTTTTGGCTGAGATCGCAGTCACTCAGGTTTCTCTTCGATCACGTGTGGCTCTTCTTACTGAAGACTGCCGTGGAAGGGAGCCTGAGGGGGCTATGGAATTTTTTCTACTTCCGTCGCCGGCAAAGTCGGCCGCAGCCGCGACTGCTCACGAATTTGAAAAATAAAGACTCTTGACCCTTGAACATGTGTAGAATGCAGTGGGCATTGTTGCAGGAGTACTGGTCATACTCATAAGATCGTGTTCCCAGTCATAAACCCATATATCTGAATAATGAGTTTACATTTACTTAATACATGTACGTGTAAGTACCGACTCCTACTATAATCAACCACATGGACGATGCATACGATGAAAACCACCAGTACCATCCTCATACTCACATGAATACACTCATCTAACATGGGTTTATACGGCTTTCTAGGCAGGTCATTGTCACTTACTTGTGAAATAGTATCCCTGAAGATTTGCTGTGATGGTTCCTGTAATTTTTACAGTTCACCACCAAGCATTCTGACCCTAAACTCTTCTTTTTCTTACTTATTCTATCTCCGTCCGTTCTATTGACGCAGAAGTTACACTGTCCAAGATGGCGTCAAGTTGACGCAGCACAAGCACATTGGTTGCGTCCTGTCTACGTGTTTCCTGTGTCTACGGTTTAATTCCTATCAGCCATTAGCATTGGACTTAGCAACGGTGCCGGAACTGGCTTTCGGTTTCACCACTGTTCGGGTTTTTTTTTAAAGCGGGGATATATTTGTAAATGCTTAAATGTTTTCTACCCGGATTTTACCATTTAGGACGCTGATTTTACAGCTTTTTCCGCGATGGAACAGTTAGCTGCTGCTGCTAATCTAGCCAACGGTGAGTAACTGAGGTAAAGTTTACGTAATTCAGCGCGAGACGGTTAGCATGTGTAACTAGCTAATCACCGACGCTGTGAACTTGTTTAAAGCCACCCTTTTAGTCTGTATAATAAAAAAAAAACAAAAAAAAACATTTTATTGTTTATAACAAGATAACAACAGTACTGTAGTGCCTGGCTAGTTCTCCTTCTGGGTTTATGGGAAGTTGTTCACGACAGCAGGTGAAATATGAATATAAACACGAATATAATACTGTGCTCTTGATGAGTGTTAGCATTAGCATCTAGTTTAGCATTGAGTGTTTCATGTTTATGTAGTTTAGCGAATAGAATAGCCAAGTTACCAAGAATTGTAGTAGTATACTGTTACACTCTATTATATATATTTAAAAAAAAAACCATAAATACATTTAAAGTAACTAAAGCGTTAACAAGCATTTAAAATACTCTTTACATATGGTTTAGTACAAAATGACACAAGATTTATCTGGTTATTCGAAGCTTTTTGTCAGCCCCTGATTTTATTTAGTGATCATTTAGTTCATAATCAGCCAAAAGTCTTCTTAGTTTACTCTACAACCAGTTAACAAATTAAACTAGACCTTAAACCAAGCTGCCAGAGCTTTATTTGTTGTTAACTGGCTTGATTTAACTAGCTCTAATTTCTTTCTTCATTAAAGGTCAACACAGGGTTTTTTGTTGTTGTTGTTTGTTTCCAAAAATGTAATCATTATAAAAATGTATAAATATTGTCTGGCCCATAAGTTAAAGCAGTGGCGAGGATCTGATGAATGTCCTGATGCTTTCTTCCTGTAGACGATCATGTGAGCGGCAGGTTTTTTGCCACGTCTCTCTTCACATGTGGCCGATTACAGGTTCACATTGAGTCTAACAGCAGTGCTCACTCTGTCTCTCTCTGTCTCTCGATGTCTCTCTCGCTCTCTGTCTGTCTCGTGTCAGGCTGAGGATGGCGGTTCATAAGGAGAACTCCTGTTTATGGAAGATGTCCTTAAACATCTGAATATACCACTCTTGCAGGGTTTGTTACCATTGGATACCACTGACACATTATGGGAAGGTAAGATCCAGAAGATATATATATATATATATATTTTTAGCAGGATCTCTTACCATTGTCTGCGATCACTTATAAACTATTGTTCATACAGCTGTTTATTCCCTCGCTCCAGGGATGGGTATTATGATCAGAACCTTCTATCACGGTATAAATAACGCAGTAACAGTAACAGGATATACAACAATAAAGTATTTTTTTCTCTGTTATTTAAATTAACGGCTTAAAATAACCGTTCTGTGTTTTCATCACGTTTAATTGTTTTCTTCTTTTATTTGGAATAAATAAAATTTGGCCCAGCGTTCTCCACGTAAACATAGGAGCCTTTTCACAGTTTTCTATGTTTACGTGGAGAACGCTGGGCCAAATTTTATTTATTTGTACCTTCATATAAAAAAATAATGGACAAAAAAGTATCAGCTTGTCTTGAAAATATACACAGAAGTAAAATTTTGTTTTTAGTTTCTCACTTGAAAAATCCTTAGGATTCCCAGTGAAATAATTTTCAAAGGAGGATGTTTGTCATGAAAATTTTTCCATTCGAAATTAGATAAGCATATGTCGGTAACTAAATCATGCACTGGTGGCAATATCCCCGAATTGTTCTGCACAGGGCAGGTCTGAATGCAAACGAGGAAGTGTCCATCCAAAACGTCCACTCCGACTGCTGTGGTGATAAAAAAATGTGTATTTTTTTCAATCAGATACACTTTTTACAAAGTAGATGTGTTCTAGGTGTGTAACTTTTAGAGCAAATCATATCTAAACCAGATTCTGAAATGTTGATTACACAAGCACGTGAATATGTGTCCGTCCAATAGTGTCCACTCCGAAATCTAGGTTTATGCCATCAGTAAATTAACACAAAAGATAATTCTACCAAAAAAAAGCTCAGTAAAAATACCCATTTGCGACATATTTTATATACTCTACATTTGTAATCTTACAGGCTGCTGATTTGGATATAATCCCACACTGAGAGTGTGTCAAAAGTTTGTCCATTCCGAACCCTTTTGTTACAAATCTTCAGGTGTCCTATATTTGTTGCCTTCCCTAAATTTATAGTTTTATTTCTGTTAGTAAAAAGGCACTGGTTGTTATTCAACTCTCAAACTATTTCTAATAGACTCAAGTGATTTTGAAACCCTGATTATGTATAATTATTGGTACACTAACTGAATGAACAAATAATTATTTAATTTCTCACAGAATAAAATAGCAAAATTGCTTTTATACTGACCTAAAAACACAATTTTAAAATAATATTCAGTGAATAGAGTGTTTCAGGATTTTTAATCATAGCTCAGTGATATACACCATCATTTGTCGGGTGGCCATTTTTTGGACATCTCACAGTGTTTGCGATATTTACAACTTGAACGTGGGCATGTTTATGATTTATTTTAATGACTCCTAAAACCTGCATGTGCATGCATCTACTAATCTTACTTAGTTGCTTTCTCTTGCAAAATTTTATATTTGTTTCTAAATTGTAATAAGTTCTCCAGTAAACAAAATAAATAATGTGATTAAAATTTATTAAAAACAATTTAGCTGGTTTTAACTTTGAAATCTTACTACTAATGACAATGATAGTTTTTAAAGAAGTTTTATTGTTTTGGCCATGCACACTTTCAAATTTTAATTATATAACCTTGAACATTTAAGAAAATTACTACTTAAAAAACTAGCAAATTTAAAACCTTTATTTTTGACCCCTTTGGGACTGATTGCTCTAAGAGACTGTGAAAATGTCCGTAGCTACTAAATGTCAGGGTAAGTTTTAGGTAATCTTAGTATTACATACCTGGTAAGGAGTCTTCTAACCAACTCTCTGAACCATGGCTTTTCAGGACCATGTCCTTACATATGTGTGTTGTTATGGTATTGGCAGTTTCCTTCCTTTGTCAAAATTTCCTGTTATATGGACTGGCAAATACTCTTAATGTCGTTTACTTAGCACTAGACGACATTAAACTTGTCTGAGCACTTTTTCCATGTCACGTGAGTGCTTTTTTGCTCCGCACACGCACAGAATGGGATCAGCACAAGCTTGACGACTTCTACAGCTTACAAACTCTTGCTGGACCGCGTCACTTTTGTGACGTGACAATGACAGTGAACTTCTGCCTTTTTTGCTAAGGTTATGTGTATTTACCTCTGCTCCTGGGACTTCAGAAAACTGCAGGAATGCTAGACTAAAACTTGGAGTGTTTTTGAAAGGTAAAATTAGGAGTAATAATGTTTCACACTCCTCCTCCACAGATAGCTAAGCTGGCTTGCAGCCAAGTACACTGCTTTGGTGCTGGCACCCCTGTGTGTTACAACAGTGTAACCATAGCTTGCAAAAGTATTCATATGGCTTGAACCTTTTTACATATTGTCACATTACAAACGTAAATGTATTTCATTGGGATTTTATGTGAAAGACCAACATAAAGTGGAAAAAAAAACATGATACATGGTTTAATTTTTTTTTACAAATAAAAATCTGAAAAGTGTGCCATGCATTTGTATTCAGCGTCCTTTTCCTTCATACCTCTGAATGGTCAGAGTTGATGGGAAGATGGATAGAACCAAATAATACAAATGTATGCCACACTTTTTCTTTAAAGAAAATTGTGTTTGGTCAATGAATTTTCTTTTGGAGAAATAGGTTTTCGAATACCATTGAAAAGAGATTGTTTGTTTGATATCATGGCTGGTTATTTCATTCATTCATTCATTTTCTGAAGCGCCTAATCCTAATTAGAGTTGAGGGGAGGCTGGTGCCCATCTCAGCCGACTCTGGGCGAGGGCAGAGTACACCCTGGACAGCACGCCAGGCCATCGCAGGGCAGAAACATGCTGATGGCAACTCAGTGGCCTACTCTTTACAAACGACCCGCAAAGAAAGACAAACAAACAGGTTCTTTACATGCCTCTCACCACAGACAGTAAGAGACATGGCTGGCCTTTGATAACCCAGTTAGCTGCACTGCTGGTGCACTATCACTTGGTGATAGTGGGGCTCGAACCCCTGACCTTCGGATCAGTAAGCCAGCACCCTACCACCGGGCCACCACTGCCCCTGGATGGTTATTTACTGAAAATGAATACAAACATTTTCGGAGCTTTTAGGCCGTGCCTTAATGTTTATATTAAACCTGTAACTGTGGTAGGTCATATGTATTGAGCAACTACAAGTGATGCTCTTACGGAGGCTGAACTCCATCTTCCTCTGTTTCTTTGTCTCTATGTCACAATGACCTGCCAGTGTGTCACGTGACCAACATGCTCGGTGATGTCTCATGGATGGCCAGAAGCATCTCTCTCTCTTTCCCTCCCCCTTCCTCTCTCTGTATTATCATTAACTAGTGATTGACCTGCACACTGTGATGACCTTTTCTGTCAGGAAATCTTTATTTGGGATAGGCGCTATCGGTCTTAATCAGTGTTCTGCCCTGGGAGAACCTCCAGGGTGCATTGGGGCTTTGTATTTTCTCGGCCATATGACTAGCTGTGGTTTAGGGAATGAGTCATTGTTGATAAGATAGGATTAGATAAGATGGACAAGTCCTCCCTACTAGTTCAGTAAGAAATGTGTGGAGTACAGTAAGAAGAATATGCATTGAGGTGGACCTACAGAACTTTAAATAGATAAAGTATACATAATATTTTTTACATTAAAAAAAATCAGCACATTTCTGTGGTGTGAAAGGATTAAAACCCTTGTCTACTGTTACTGATAAACAATCATCCTGATCATCACCTTCCCATACCTTGGGCCTTATACTATAAATTTAATGGTACTTATTGGCTTCATTTGATTATAGCTATAAAAGTAAAGTGCTGTGATCATCGTCTCTGCAGTACATGAAAGAGATCCAGCTCTGCAACATGCATGCTTATCATTTTGTCATCATTTATTGATCCACAGTGACCATGACAGCAGTTTCTCCCGTGTTTCATTTGCAGGATCAGTATTTCCTGCTTGTTTCCAGCATCATGGCACTTCAGCTTTTCTCCTGCTGTGTTTCCCCGCTTCATTCTCCCCTCCTTCAGGCAGCTGTTCCTGTTCGGGTCAGTGGTGGTGCTCGCCGGCCTTCTCTACCTGCTGCTGGTCACAGGCAAAGGCCACAACATCTGGGTCCAAGATAAGCACTATCACAGGTCTTTTATCATGTTGAGATTTTTGGAATAGAGTCGTGTTGTTTAAAAGAACCACAGAGCATTTATAAATGTCCCCCTCACTTCTAGGCATTTGTCACGGGTGACAGACATGGAGGCTACTGATACAAGTAACCCTAATCTGAACTACGGTGTGGTGGTGGACTGCGGGAGCAGCGGCTCGCGCGTGTTTGTGTACACTTGGCCTCGGCACAACGGAAACCCACATGACCTGCTGGATATTCGGCAAATGAGAGACCCTAACCGCAAACCGGTGGTCATGAAAATCAAACCAGGTTTGTGTTGAGATAAAGCTGAAGAACGAATTCGTAGATTTTTTAAATGGTTGTTATAAACGTGACTGTCTGACTCTGCACTACTGCATGATTGTTGTTGGTGATTTGAAGTGAAATATATGGAACACTACAGTGTTACCGAAAGTATGTGGAGACATGACCATCGGAGCCATATGTGCTTTTTATGAAATGTTGCCACCTGTTTAGAGGCACGCAGTTATCTAGAATGAATTTGTATACAGTTAGATTACAGTTTACCTTCAATTGAAGCAAGAGGAGTCAACTTGTTCCGGCATGACCGTGCCAGTGTGTACAAAGCACGCTCCAGAAAAACGTGTTTGCCAAGGTTGGCATGGCAGAGCTTAAGTGGCCTGCACAGAGCCCTGACCTTAACCCCACTGAGCCATCTGCGTTGCGTACAAGGCCATTACTCCCTAACCTCAGTAATGCTGTGTTCCACATGGTTACGTTCCTTCCACAAGCAAGAAGCGTATTATAACAGCGAAGGGGCTTGCTGTTCACACAGTACAGAACAGGTGTCTACAAACTTTTGGCCATATAAGCAAAGGGTTCAATGTAAAGTAGAGATGTTTATTATCTGCGCACATTTATATAGGTGTTAGCACGCTCACCTGACTGCAAGAAGGTCCTGGGGTTGAGCTGCGTGGATCAAGGAGCATGTTCTTCATGTGCCTGTATGGGTTTCCTCCGAGCATTCTGGTCTCCTCCTACAGTCCAAAGACATGCAGATTAGGGTTAATTGACTATTCTAAATTACCCCGAGGTATGAGTGTGGATATAAATGTATGTTCGTCCTAGAGAACAGGTTCGGCAGGTGGATTACAACCCTCACATTTAAAAAGGTGCATTGCAAAAGAAACCATTAAAGTGGCCCAGTGCATCATGGGTGCGGAATGGGAATGTATGGTATGAATATTTTTCAGTGTGTAAGCCAGACGATTTGTGAAGTGTGTCACTTATTACAAGGCTGTACTGTACATGCATGCATTGAAGATTAAACAAGATATTGATCACCTTTCTGTTAAAGCAACGTGTTTATGAACAGAACGTTTTACAAGCTGACAGTGTCTTATACGGCATGCGTCTTATTTTTCTCCCCCCCAGGTATTTCTGAATATGCAACAACACCAGGAAAAGCCAGTGATTACATGTACCCTCTGCTAAGCTTTGCTGCTGAACACATCCCCAGAACCAAACACCAGGAAACTCCTTTGTACATACTGTGCACTGCAGGCATGAGGGTTCTGCCTGAGAGGTATCTTCGCTCTGCTCTGATGCGTCTGTTAGCTGCGGTGAATAACAACAGTGTACCATTTTGTATATCGTCATTTACACAATGTGTTGCCTTTTAGTCAACAGGAGGCGCTGCTGGAGGATTTGCGAACAGACATTCCTGTGAATTTCAACTTCCTGTTTTCCGACTCGCACGTGGAGGTTATTTCAGGAAAGCAGGAAGGTAAGATTATAATTCATTGAACTGTAATGATAAATACAGTCAGCTAATTACACGTTCAGGGCACTGATTTTTCCCGTTATATTATTTTTAGGTGTGTATGCGTGGATTGGAATTAACTTCGTGCTGGGAAGGTTCAGTCATGCAGACGATGGTGAGTATGGTTGTTAGATGTTAGGAGGAGATCGGGACGTTTTCATTTCCTTTTAACTGCTTTGCGTGGTCTGACTTTGCATGGCAAATAAGAAACATGGTCTGACGTCAAGGCAGTGTCATGATGTTTTTTATTGTGGTGGCGCGGTGGCGTAGTGGTTAGCACGTCCGCCTTACAGAAAGAAGGTCCTGGGTTCGAGTCTTGGGCTTGGCAGTAGCCTTTCTGTGTGAAGTTTGCGTGTTCTATCTGTGCCTATGTGGGTTTCCTCTGGGTACTCTGGTTTCCTCCCACAGTCCAAAGGCATGCACATTAGGCTAATTGGCTGTTCCTAATTGCCCCTGTGTTTGTGTATGTGTGTGTGTGTTGACCTAAGATGGACTGACGAGCTGTTCCGGGTGTACCCTGCCTTCACCCAGAGCCGCCTGAGATAGGCTCCAGCCTCTGCGTGATCCTAGTAAGATTCATTTTCAAAATGGGGAAATTTAAATAAACATTTTGGTGGACAGTATCGTTTACTGATAGTCCGTGTTCCACGGCCTTGACTGGAAAAAAAGGTCTGTTGCTTTAAACCTGCTGCCGTTAAGGAACTTTTGCTTGTTTGACAAACTGAACTTTTTTTATTTTCACTGCAAATCAGAAATCAGAGTATCCCCGGGACACACACCTTCTTCCACACATCTTTTAAGTCACACACTGAATCCATAATGAAATGCTTGAGGTTAGGGTTTTTTTTTCCTTTTAACGAATCATACAACAACAGCTTGTAATTGCAAAGATGGTTGAATGACCCAGGGTGCTCTCTACTTTTCTATCTCTGACTTGCACCTGGTTTGTGAAACACGTTTTCATTTCGCACGGTGGGCTGGGAATGCTGCCTGCCTCCAAGGCCATCTTTTACAGCTACCTTCTTTGGCTTATTTTTAGACAAAAAAAAAAAAGTTTATATGCATGATTTTTACCATTCCTTGTTTTTATTTAGGCTCCAGAATGTTTTTTTCCTACATATTTAGATTTATAACTCGGCTACTACTATAGATTTAATACATCTACTGCTATATGTTGATATTATCATTAAAAAGGTTTAGTTCAAATGAAGGGCTCAGTGCCATCACCTGCCGTCACAAATTTGTGAATCTGAGAAAAACACAAATAATACGATTAAATCATATTTATCATGATTTGGGATTTTAGCTGCTAAGAAGCTGCAGCTGTCCGCTTTGGAGAGACTTTCATCATATGGAGAGAGACCTCTATTATCAGAATATGATACAACCTCATTTTTCATCATGTATGGACTTATCAGGTGATGGCACTGAGCCCTTCATTTGTCCAAGTGTAATTACACCATTTCCAATTTGGCATGTAGCACCTGACTTCAAAATCGTGCCAGGATGTACCTTCTGCTTTGTGGTGAAAAGAATAAACATGTTAAAGTGGTTCTGCGCGCTTCATTGTTTTTTTTATAAATAACAAAATTTTTATGGGTTCAAAACTATTCACAAAATACTGACATGGCATCAACCGTTTGGTACTTCTCTGTGATTAAGTTTTTATTTTTTGATGCCTTTCAGTCAGAGGTGGGCGACCCCAACCCCCACTCCATTTCTTGTACCCTTGTACACTTTTTTGTGCGAGGTTTTGCAGAATTATGCGGTGGATAGGCTTAGGTTCAGAGCTTCAGGAGTTTGTTTTGGGAAAAGTTACATCTTGTCTTGTTGGCATGGTATCTGACCTCTGATAGGTTTCCTAAAATGTTGCGTTACTAATAATAGTTTGGTTATTTGAGCTGTGTATGCCGCTTTGGTGCCATTTCAGTTGTAATTGCATTTCATATACAGTATTTCACCTAAACTCTGTTAGATGTCCTTTTACTGATCGAGGTGCTTGGCCCCCTTAATTGCTGCTTGATTTTTAATTTTTTTTACTTTTCCCTCCTTCATGAACTTTTGGTGTTTTCTTAGATGACAATGAAGTCGTGGAGGTGCAGGTTCCCGGCGGAGACCAGCAGGAGACGTTGTTGCGCAGACGCACGGCCGGAGTGTTGGACATGGGCGGAGTCTCCACCCAGATAGCATACGAAGTGCCCAAAACTGTAAGCTTTGCTTCCCAAAAACAGGTTATTATCTACAACAATTTACATTTTAAAGCCAAAAGTTTGGTTCGGTCATTCACATGCTTTCCTCTTGTGTTTTTGGTTCTTGGTTACCAAATTTTGCCCTTACCCTGGACTGAGATGGCCCGTAGAGCTGAGACTTTGGGTTAAAATCAGTCTGCCGTGGGGTGGTCGTGTATAAGGCGTAATTATTTTCCAGAAAAAGTGATCAGCCTTATGACATTTTGCAATGTTTGTTTATTTATTTTATTTTACTAACAGGCTGGTGTTTCACTAAAAAAAATCTGATCATCTAGTAGCAGGTTGTTCCATTCATGTACTTTTTACAGTCTTTTTTTACTTTTTTTAAGGCATTATTTCTCCTGGCTTGAGGGCATGATACATTTGCCTTCTGTCGTTTATCCTATTTATTTTTTAAAGATGGCTTGTTCAGTAATCCTAACACAAAACCCCAGCTGTGTACCAGCATGTGCTTAATAATGTCACTGATTGTAATTAAGGCTTGTAGTGTGCATGTATTAACATGATTGGTAAGGATTGTAGAAGTTTGTGGTTTGTTTGGTGTTTTTTTTTTTTGTTTGTTTTTCTTCCTTTGCAGACGACTTGGCAAGCGACTTGACTTGTATCTGATTGTCTATGTTTTGTTTGTGGCTTCATGTGCACTGACAGGAAGAGGTGGCTAAGAATTTGCTGGCGGAGTTCAATCTGGGATGTGATGCTCACCGCACCGAGCATGTGTACCGTGTTTACGTTTCGACCTTTCTGGGCTTTGGTGGGAACGCAGCACGCCAGAGATATGAGGAGAACCTCATCAGAAGCACTCGCCTCCAAAACAAGTAAAATCCATCTGGAATGCTTTTACTTTTTAAACCTGTCCTGTGTTGGTGTTTCCTACTTGGAGGCTTTTAAATAAATTAAGGAAGAAAATTATGATTTCCTCAAATATTTTAATGGGAAATGTGGTTTAGAGAAATAATGATGCATATTTCTGTCTGTGTGTGTGTGTTTAGACTGTTGGATCAGCATCGTGGAGAGACTCCTGACTCGCCTGTGCTCGACCCGTGCCTGCCATCAGACTTCCAGGACGAGGTTGGTCCCCTCGGTCAGAAGCTACACCTGCGTGGAAGTGGAGATTTCGAGCAGTGTCGTCTACAGCTGCAGCCCTTCCTCAACCGCACCAACGAGACCAGCACCTCGCTGAACGGCGTCTACCAGGCCCCCATCGACTTCACCAACAGCCAGTTCTATGGCTTCTCTGAGTTTTACTACTGCACAGAAGACGTGCTGCGCATGGGCGGAGATTACAACTCTACCAAATATGCCAATGCTGCGAAGGTAGCCTTACATCATTCTTGATTCATTAGCGTCCTCGTGATCAGGAAGAAGACTGAATGAGAATTCTGGGATTTTTGTGATCAGATTTTGTTTTGTTTTGGGTTTTTTTTATTTTTTTTGCAGGACTACTGCGCTACCCAGTGGAAAATTTTGAGAGAGCGCTTTGACCGTGGCCTTTATGCCTCTCATGCAGACTTGCACAGGCTGAAGTATGTTCCAACACTATTTCCATTCACAGATGATGATGATGATGATGATGTATAAAGATAAGGAGCACTAAATGAGCCACAGATTAAGTTGCTCTGTCACTCTGTCCACAGGTACCAGTGTTTTAAGTCAGCATGGGTGTATGAGGTGTTTCACTCTGGCTTCTCTTTCCCTGTGGGGTATGGGAACCTGAAAACGGCTCTGCTCGTCTACGATAAAGAGGTGCAGTGGACTCTGGGAGCCATTTTGTACCGCACACGCTTCCTACCTCTAAGGTACGGCTATGTCAGGAGGGTGTCGGGTGCAAGTGGGTAGCCGGATAAGAAGCTCACAGGTCAAAGAAAGATTTGTTCATCCTGACCAACTGCCTGGCCATAAAGATTATACATATTTGGAGCATTAAACAGATACAGTCCTAGTTGGCCACCTGTCACATATAATATTAATAATAATAATAATAATGATGATAATGATGATAATGATGATGATGATAAGAATAAAGCATAGGGATAGGCAGTTTATTTTAGAAGCATATTTTTTTATAAGCCTGTATAATCATTTTATTCAGTCCACTGTGATATCTCCAGCACCCCCCTCCCCCCAGTGTGTTTTGAAGGTGTGACTTTGGAGGGAGTTATTTTGTTTGTAGTCTTGCTTGTTTCACCATAATGTCCCACCCTGCCTTTAATTGTAAACCCCCATACACCCCCCCCCCTTCTCTGTAATACCAGGGACATCCAGCAGGAGAGTCTGAAGGGCTCACACTCACACTGGCACCGTGGTTTCACCTTCATGAACAATCATTATCTGTTCTTGGCCTGCTTCATGGTGGTGCTCCTCTCCATCATGCTCTACCTACTCCGACTGAGGCGCATCCACCGCAGAGCCGCACTCAACCGGGGACCTTCCGTCCAATGGCTGGAGGAAGGGCGGGGCTCCCCAGACGTTCCTGTCATCTTATAGGATATGAACAAATCTAATAGCTGGAAGGGAACTTGGACTCTTCAGGCTGAGTCTTTTAATATGTTGTAGAGCCTGAGTCCTGTGAATCGTGCTCCTCTCCAGAGCCTGAAAAAGAGCATGGGGCTTTTAAAGCCATCCCATCCATCATCATACATGGCTCGGGAACTGCCGGTCTTCACTGAATCTTGACCTTTCCTCCTTCCCAGGCTCCTACTGTTGGGAACGATCCTCAAATTTTTTTTATTATAATGTTGATTAATGACTTTAAATGTTTAAAAGGCAAGTGGAAAAAGATTTTCAGTGCAATCTTTCTTCATTGAGAGTGCTACAGAGTGCCTGGTGAGCCGGACATCACGAGTTCAGTACAGCTGTGAAGCTGAGAAGATTTTAAAGCCAACTTCCGCTGCCTTTAAATGTTGTTAATGTGAAAAGTACTGAATGTAAGGTTAAGCATGAGGTTTCATTGTGTAATGATCTACGGCCTTGATCATATCCCTTTAGAGATATTTTTGAAAACGTGGTATTTATACCTCAAAAAAAAAGAAAAATCTCCTGCAAACACTTACATGAGCAGACCAGCCCAGTAGGTGGCAGTAGTGTATAAGAAAATCTGTCAAGCACCTCAAAAATAAGGTAAAGAGCTAGTCAGTGATTGAGAAAGTGGAATGCAGGAAAACACCAGCACAGGTCATGTGACTTGAAGCTTTTTTTTTTTTTTTTTTTTTTTTTTTTTTTTTTTTTTTTTTTAAATCTACGTATATGTACGGGCAGGGCTTTAGTTTCTATCCGGCAGGATCTAAGCATCAGGCGCCCAACGCCAGTATGTATTTCTGACCAGTGTTTAGGCCAGAGGCAAATTGCAGATGGGGCATATCATGTATTTTAATGGCCAAGCTATAGCTTTTGATTTTGTCACATCACATGTGTTCCTGAATCAACATGAGTGAGGAGCCAAGTGAATTTGATCAGTTTATCAATCACAGAAATTAAAACCAACGTTTAGTGCAAAGTACTAATTGTAATAGTTAAGCTAGCCAGCTACTTAAACTATAGCTTTGCAATGAACACGGAGGTTATTTTGGTGTCTCTTCTCATTTGGCCAACAGTTATGATTTATAATGAGAACTTTAGATTGTCGTTCTGTATAAACGAATCAGGTTTAATATTTGCTGACTGTATTTATCAAGAGCCTCTAAACTAGTTCCTGACGACAGCAAAATCTGGCCATGGTAGCAAAACTACTGAGCCGATATTGTTAATTTTTTATCATTTATATTTCGCCCCAGGAACATCATGGATAAATGCAGCCTCGGGTTATAGGTTTCACAGTCCAGTCTGTAGTCTTCTACCCCTACACACACCCCCAAAACTTTGACTGATTTTTACTTCAATTCCCTTCAGAAAGAAGCATCCACAGAGTGAACGAGTCAGTGTGTGTGTGTGTGTGTGTGTGTGTGTGTGTGTGTGTGTGAGAGAGGTATTGAGAGTACTAGTCACAGTGATAGTTTGGACTGTTTTGTAGTCGACACTGTATTGCTATTTATTTGATTCTCCATGGACTGTTTAAAGGAACCTATTCTCTTTCTAGCTCAGTGTTTTAATAACTGCTTTTTTTTTTTCTTTAATGCTAAAGTTGGTACCAGTCTTGTAGTTCATTCTTTCTTTAAGTTATTTAAAAGTTGTGAAAATGTGATGATTGGCTATACATTGTTCAGTTTCAATAAAAGTGTGAAGAGAAGCAGTGCAATATTCACATGAAAAGGAACAGCCAGGGTTTCTAGTTTCTACAGCGGTGTAGCTGCATATGTTTAAACAGAGTGAAGTTATAATGATTTAAACGCAGCAGATCATACTTTTCTTTTTTTTAATTGTAGAGTTAAATTTCTGCTGGTAACTTACCAAAAAGTAAAAGAGGAAATGTCATTACCACTGTGGTTATATCATTCGGTATAAGCACTCTGTATGATGTGGATAAACCAATGACTGTTAAAAAAAGAATAGGGACAGAATAGCAACTAGAAGGTGACAGTGAGAGTGGTGGGTCTGGGTTATTGATCAGAAGGGCCGCGGTTCTTCTCGAGCAAGGTCCCTAACCCTCAACTGCTCATTTGTATAAGTGTGATAAAAATGTAAGTCACTCTGGCCATCTGACAAATACCATAAATCTAAAAAAGCCAGCCCCTGCTGGCTGCTGTAGAGTAATGTTTAACACTGCCCACCTCCTTAGTCCCTTTTTTGTGTATTTCTTTTATTGTTATTATTTCCCCCAGAAATTAGTTTTTAAAACATCATCCTACAATATTGTTAGTAGGTGTGGCCACATTTGTCATATTGAGTCGTATTGAGATAAGGAGACATGCCTATCAAATGAGAAGGTTTGACCCTTGCCTCTACTGTGCACGCTTTGGCTCCAAAATTGACATCATGGCTGAGCAATTTTGGCTTTATTTTTATAGGACGGAAGGACTTGGAACCATGCTGTCCATATATATATATATATATATATATATATATTTGTTGTTGTTGTTTTTACAGTCATTGGCGTAAACCAATGAAAATACTAGCTTCATGATTCTAAAAGTTGTTCACAAGACAAACTTGTAACGTGCATGAGGAAAACATACAGTTCTCCCATAAATGTTGTCCACTTTCCAGTGATTAAACCAAAACTTTCTTGATTTTGCTGTCTCTTTATTGTTCTGTGGCCTAGAAGATAAATTATAAAACTTGTGCTACCAATCAGAAGTTTGTGGTGCAGACCAGACAAACAAAAAAAAAAGCTTATGATGGCTGGGTTAAAGAAAGTAAATTCAGTAACTTTGTATTTTTGTACTTCGAGTACCAGCTGCATGTGTTGACATAAGAA
>JAQMYF010000012.1:9364825-9380047 GCA_030014195.1 Neosilurus mollespiculum | reverse complement strand
CTGTCCGGGGTGTACTCTGCCCTCGCCCGGAGTCGGCTGAGATGGGCACCAGCCTCCCCGCGACCCTAATTAGGAATTAAGCGGTTCAGAAAATGACATGACATGACAATGCTTCTTATATTTTTTTATGTTTGGGTCAATCTGAATTTATAAATTCTAAATTTGTACTAGCAGAAGGATTTGTTTATAATAGAGACTACAAAGCAAGTCTTGTGTGATATACTCTGATTAACAGCGTCTGCCAAACGCTGTGAATGTAAATCTTTTTGCGTCTAGCGTGAATTGTAACACAGCCTGGGAAAAGCCGTTTTAAAGCCTCAGCCCTGAACCGGACACTTGTTTTAGATTTAAAAGTGCCTCTATAGAGGGGCCGTTTATCTTAGCCGGGCTCACCAAACAGAGATACGAAGGCACTTAGAGACAACAGAGCATGAGTCAGCACTGAGCCCCCCCCCCACAGGACAGAACACAATACACCCAGTGTGTGTTACTGCCGTCGTCTCTAAAACCAGGACAGCTAGACTTTTGCTAAATGCTATTACTACTACCAATAATAATAATAATAATCATAATAATCATCATCATCATCTTAATAAAATGTAACAACTAAATCTTAAGGGTGCCCTGCGATGGCCTATGCCCTCGCTCAGAGTCGGCTGAGATGGGCGCCAGCCTCCCTGCTCCCTAATTAGGATTAAGTGGTTCAGAAAATGAATGAATGGATGGAGCTTAAGGGTAGCACAGTGCTGTAGTGGTTAGCATGTTCGCCTCACAGCTAGAAGGTCCTGGGTTTCAGTCCCGGGCTCGGCGACGGCGTTTCTGTGTGGCGTTTGCATGTCCTCCCTGTGCTTGCCTCATTCAATATTCACTTGATATTATTATTATTATTATTATTATTTTAATAAATGAAGTGGGTGGGTGGGTGGAGTTTGCATGCTCTCCCTGTGTTTATGTGGGTTTCCTCCAGGTAATCTGGTTTCCTCCTACAGTCCAAAAACATGCACGGTAGGCTAATTAGCTGTTCCAAATCACCCCTAGGTGTGAGTGAGAGTGTAAATGGTTGTGTGTGTGTTTCTGCCCTGTCGTGGCCTGGCTATGTCCAGGGTGTACCCCACCTAGGCCAGAGTCGGCTGAGATGGGCGCCAGCCTCCCCACGAATCTAATTAGGATAAAGTGGCATAGAAAATGAATGAATGAATGAATGAATGAATGAATGAAGGAAATCCATAAATGTTTAAATGTATTGTACATTGCAGGAAATGTCCTACGTGGCAATATTAATAGTAGACATGTTGTGCCCATAGGTCAGACATCCAGTAATGTACATTAACAGTGTGTGGGTGTGTGTGTGTATATATATATATAATTTTTTTTTTAAATAAAGGAACAATTATTAGCAAAGGAATTCAAAGCTGAACGAGTTAACAATTCAAGGTTCAGACTTCTGAAGTCATCTACAAGAGCTTAAGGGGATGTTTTAGGTTCTTAAGATTAAAGCTCTGTTGAGTTAAAGGATTTTAGTAAGAAAACTATGGTATAAGAAGGAAAGTGTGCAGTGTGTCTAAATGCTAATGCATATAAGTACTGTATGTATGTATGCTAGGCCTGTTTTCTGGCTTGTTGCCCATGGAATAACGGATATCAGAATCATAAAACTTTATTGATCCTGGAGGAAAGTGCGTAATGATTTGTTCATTCAGAGTGGATTAGGAGGACGTGGCTGGTGTGTAGCTGCAGTTTAGGTGGTGTTACGTGAATACTGAGTCTCTCTCTCTCTCTCTCTCTCTCTCTCTCTCTGTTCCACTTTCATGTCTGATGACTTCAGGTGAACAGTGTTTTATTATAGGTCAGATATATAAAACTGGGCCGGGGCAGTGGTTAGCATGGCTTCTTCATGGCAAGAAGGTCCTGAGCTCGAGTCCTGCGCTTGGCGACGGTGTTTTTGTGTGCAGTTTGCATGTTCTCCCAGTGCTTGTGTGGGTTTTCTTTGGGCACTCTGGTTTCCTCCCCCAGTCCACAGACATTTACGTTAGGCAAATTAGCTGCTCCAAATTGCAAATGACCCTAAATGTGAGTGTCTGTGTGTGTGTGTGTGTGTTGGCCCTATGATGGACCAAAGAGCTGTTCATGGTATACCCCATGTTTTGTCCAGAGTCGGCTGAGATAGGCTCCAGCTTCACTGTGACCCTAATAGGATTAAGTGGTTCGGCAAATGGAACTGGATCTTCCTCTTCCATCGTTTATGTACCAATTAACTGTTGTCTGACAATAAAGAAATAAGTAAATGAATGAATGACTAAAGTCCTGAACAGTTCAATCCAGGTTCATGTTACTGATCTGCTATTTTCTGTAAAATGAAGATTGTGTAGCGAATTCAAAAGGCCACACAGGGAACCGATACTACGACTGGGGTTTCAATTATATTAGCAAACTGAATCCATGATCGGCGTCTAGCATGAGACGTCTAGCATCTGGAGAATTTCATCTTGATTGAAGGTGTTTGTTATTGGGTTGTTTGGTATACTCTGGTGAAGAGCCCTGTCATACATCTGCTCATGTGTTTATTACCTGTAGACTGGGAATATTTTAGTTTAATACAGAGACAGTATTTTAGCTTATTTCTAATGTTTGGCCTGTACATGTACTCTGGTTTCCTCCCACAGTCCAAAGACATCCACATTAGGCTAATTGGCTGTTCCAAATTGTCCCGTGTGTGTGTGTGTGTGTGTGTGTGTGTGTGTTGGCCCTGTGATGGTCTGTCGAGCTGTTGAGTGTACCCTGCCTTCGCCCAGAGTTGGCTGAGATAGGCTCCAGTCTCCCCATAAGTCTATTAGGAGTAAGAGGTTCAGCTTGGATCCTCAGTGAGGATTTTTTTTTGCAAGGTTGGAAGAAACCAGAGAATCCAAAGGAATCCAAGACAGTCATGGGCAGGGTTCAGCCGTGGACGAATGGTTAGAGAAGCAGGTTTGGGACCTAAACTTTGCTGGAAAGCAGGAAAAAAAAAAGTGTGGTGGTGAGGGGAGTGAGTTGCACCTTCCCTTCCTCCACCTTCATGGCTGAAGTGCCCCCAACTGCTCTCCAGGCGCTGCAGTGTGTGGCAGCCCAGTGCTCTGTGTGTGCTCACTTTGGATGGGTTAAATGCAGAGGCAGTCATATCTCTTGCAGTATTAATACAGTATAGCAAAAAACAAATAAACAAACAAACAAAAACACCCCCACACAGTAACCTGTTTTCAGGATGGAATGAAGACCCCAGGACCTTATCGCCATGACTATACTCCCTCCTGTACTGTACCGCGAAACTCCTGTTTTCTAAACGCTTCCATGCTACACCATGTGATCTTCTCATGTGACGTATGATGAGAAATGGGCCACAGGAACAAAAAGGAGACTTTTAAACTTTGTCTTTTGTTTGGAAACTTTTATTATGAAAGTCACATTGTCTTTATCCAGTCTTTACAATACATTAAAAACTATTAGTAAAAAGCAGGGACGTGCTGAATGAGGTGTACATATCAATAATACTGAGACCAACTTTGCAGAGCCTGCCTGAGATGGGTTATGGCTTCACGCTCACAAATAAAACCAAGCAACACCATGTGTAGGACAATACAGAGAGGGTACGTACTGCTCCCAAATAGTGTCAGGCAGCCCGATAAGGAGAGCACCGCCCCTCTAATCTAGGGATCCACCCTTTAACAGACTTGTCGCTCCACCCAACACACCCAACGTGGTTCAGACCTTCTGTACAGCAACGGTGATGATTCACATGATCGTTATCGTCCATATGACAGTTTTAAAATATAGAGAGCAAACTAGACAGAAGGACCATTGTATTCATAATCACCACACAGTTTTGTTTTTAAGAAAAGGCCGATTTTTTTGTTTTGTTTATGTTTTTTCATTTTTCAATCCTAGTCTTGCTGAAAGTCCTGGCCCGTGGTGGGGATGTTATTTATTTTCCTGTGTATACCGGCAGAGGAAGTACAATTGCATAACATACAGAGAACAGAACACAAATGTTGCCAGAGATCTGCAATTAGGCTGTAAAATAACAGTAACATCCCAACCAAACACAGTGAACAATGTTGAAAATGTTATTAGGGGGGAAAAAGTTCACTTTGTCCTTGCCTAAAGAGTCCAAAAACAGGCTGAGGAAGATTTCCTGTACATGCAGTACCACTGTTAGGTACATAAAATAAAACTAGTGTAAAAATACTCTATTTAGATTTCTGTAAAGCTGCTTTGTAGCAAAGTTTATTGTTTTGGAAAAGATCTACATGGGAAAAAAAGTAAAAACGTTTGTTTAAAAAGTATTTTCAAGGAAGGAGACTGGGTTACAAACTACTCCCAAACCTGGAGAGGGGTACAAAAAAATTTGGAGCGGCATGGTGGTGTAGTGGAAGCAAGAAGAACCATCTCAGCCGACTCTGGGCGAGGGCAGAGTACACCCTGGACAGCTCGCCAGGCCATAGCAGGGAAGAAACACGCTGACGGCAACCCAATGACCTACTGTTGACGAAAGTCAGCAATGGTTCTTTTACATGCCTCTCACCACAGACAGTGAGAGACATGGCCGGCATTTGATAACCCAGTTAGCTGCACTGGGGGGACAGCAGTGACAAACCTCTGATAGTGGGGCTTGAACCCCCGAACTTCGGATCAGCAACCCAACACCCTACCACCGGGCCACCACTGCCCCCCTATCAGCCTACTGTGCATGTTTTTGGACTGAATGAGGAAACCAGAGTACCCAGTGGAAGCCAGGAGGAGAACATGCAAACCCCACACAGAAACGCCTGAGCCCGGGAATCGAACTCAGTCCTTCTTGCAAACCACTGCGCAACCCCCCCCCCCCCCTTCATTATTTGAGTCCCCATTTAATATCCGTGCCATCGGGGAAGAAAAAGTGCATCGATGTGATAACCTGCACATTCAATACTTCATTTTAATGTCACATTAATGTTGCTGAGCCTCGACCGGACCAACTGGAGCAACGATGCCACGGAAACCACATGCCGCGATGAAGGATGAACGCGCTCCATGAAAATATTAAGAGGAAACACTAAATATTATTTTTGGGTACGTAGTACGTACATGCACCTAAAGCATGGCAGCACTGTCTGCTTCCATGGTCACACACACTCCAGTTAACGTGGAGCCAAATCTCGCGAGACGTCGCACCGAGAAAAATCAAGGAAATAACCCCTGAATAAAGTCCCCATTCAAGCACTTGTTGAGAGTCGCAGGACGGTCCCGTGTCGAACTAGCCCCGCCTTCACTAACACGCCTGCCACCCTTTCATTCGCTGACCGAAATGACGTCACATTTGTTCTGTAGCTCCGGATGCACGCGGCGGCAGCGTCCACCAGTCAGTACGAGCGCTGCGGCTCGTGAGTGTGAGAGTTGTTTACAGCGCGGGGTGGGGGTGGGAAACGACCCGAGGGTGGTGTACGGTGTACGGCGCACGGTGCAGTGGAGGCTCCTTCTTTTTCTTCTTCGCTGTGCATGGAGCTGCGCGCGGAGCCGGTGGTGGCGAGTTTGGAGATGTCGGAACCGCAAGGCGGCGGCGGTGGAGGGGATGGAGACGGCGGGTGCTCGGAGGCCGACAGTTATGAGAGTTTGCCGCAGCACGCGTCCTTCAGCACGCACATGACAGCCGGCGCAGTGGCCGGGGTGCTCGAGCACACGGTCATGTACCCGGTGGACTCCGTTAAGGTACAAAAAACCCCAAACACCCCGACGCTTCACGTGCACATGGCAACGCCAACTTAACTCCTACAACTACTAAGAGACCCGGCTGAACCCGAATCGACTCGAACTCCCTACACAGGCGACCTGAAAGCCCGTTCACGCACACACCCCCTTGCTAGTGCCCTACGTGTTCACTACGTAGCCGTTTAGGATTCGGCCCATGGAGGCGGTCCAGCTGTTGCTAAAGCAGCTAGCTCGCTACAGGGAGCTGCGCGCGCGCGACTTCCACGCGCTGACAGCTCGGGTAGTTTAGGCAAGCTAGCTAACTTAGCACTTACTGTTAGAACTTAGCACTTACCGTGTGTTTAACTAATTAATGCTCACAATAACTCGTAAATGCTAAAAATTAGCTCTCTAGCGTCTTCTCGGTTACTTACTTAGCAAAATGGTGCCGATGGTAAACAAACAGTGTTGTTATTTAGTCAAGGAATAAAGTTGGACGTGTTTGAATGGTAATAGCACTACTACTAATAATAATTGTACAGCATAGAACCAGGAAAATGGTCCAAAGGAGGACCAAAGTTCGAGTAAACACTAAATGTTCAGTGTGTTTTCTCCTCACAGTGCTTCACTTCATGTTGTTTACATTCTGGACACTCGAATAATGCTATATATATGTATATATATAGACCTATGTGTAGACATTACAGTGGTTTAAAGTCATTACTAACAGAAATAACAACCTCAACCAACTTGTTATTAATCACATCAGGTTGTTTCCCGGTCACGACTTGTACAATCAGATAACTGGTCGTAGAGTGTCAGTATTCAATGATAAACACTCATGTTATACACTTTTTAGTGCTCCATCTCCGCCCACACTGGCCGAAGGCGGCGTACATCCTGGAAAGCTGGCCGGATCATCGCAGGGCCAACACACACACACACACACACCCATTCACACTCACACCTATGGGCGAGCTAGAACAGCCGATTCGCCTAACATGCATGTCTTTTTGAATTATGGGAGGAAACTGGAGTACCCGGAGGAAAACCATGCAAGCACGGGGGAGGGGAGAACATGCAAACCACACCGGGACGCCCCTCGCCAAGCCCGGGACCTTCTTGTTGTGACGCGGATGTGCTGACCACTGTGCCGTCTGCTCCGACACTTCGTTATTATTATAGCAAGTGTAACGTCACCGAGGACCCTGAAAAATCCCAAACAGGATTTGTAGCAAAGTTTAAGCTAAACGTTGTTAGCGGTTTGTTTATTATTACTCCTAAGTCACTCAATATCTGAAGAATCTGAAGGATAATTATATATTGGCTGTTTCATGGTCAGGGTTGTCTTTAAAATGTAGACCCCTTTTAGTAGGCACTTGCATACTTTGACTGTCTCTTGTTCATTGTTGTATAGAGGAAGTAGTAGTCCCTGCTACACGAGTAAAATCTTTTCTCACTTCCTATAAATCGTGTTATCAGAGGAAAATATGCTTAAATTTTGACCAAGTACAGAATTCAATTCTCTCCACTGTAATAAAAATAGTAGCTTTTACCTGATGAAATTCTGAATTGCCTACTAATTACTAACAAACTTTTACTTTTGAGGGGTATTTTCATACAATCTAAAAAGATGTTTTGTTGCTTGTAAGCTCTTTTTATATCCTTTGTCCGTCAAAAAGTAGACATGTCTTCTCCGGAAATTAGACATTACATGTGGAGGACAGAAGTGCTTTTTTGAGATATTAATTGCTTTTTCTAAAGCAGCATGTTAATGTATAGCCTGCTAAAAAATATAAATGGGATCGGGTGTGAAATACTTTTGGTTCCACATTAGCTCTATAAGCATGTGCGGCGAAAAGTGTCTTCTCCGGAAAACCACAGTGATTTGTCTCTGATACAGTTGTTAATGCAGTTAATAATATATGCAACTAATGTTGCATGAAACCTGCTCAGATAATGTGTTTAGTGAGCTTTTCTTCTTAATGCTGTGAATTCTTTACAATTCTGATACAATACAAGCAGATGTACTTATTCTAAAGACCCTGTACCTGTTATGCTTTCACCCAGAGTAATGTAGACACCATTAGACCTGTAGCTCTGATACTTCACGGGTCGTTCCTTGTCAAATCACCTAGCTTTCAGGAAACGTCCCAGGTGAGCATCTCAGAATTTGATGAAACTTTAACCAGACATAGAACATGTTTCAACATGAACACATGCAAAATTTCAAGGTCCTAGTTCAAAAACTTTCCGAGATATGTTGATTTAAAGATCGCAGGCTTGTACCCATTTGTCGGCCTGGGACTTGCAATTTACCGTTTTGGACATTTTTGGAAGCTTGTAACTCCCCTATTAATTACTGTATAGAGCTGAAACTTTATATACAAACAGAACAGGGCCCACTCTGTTAGAATCTGCAAAATTACTCTATCTGTCAGGGTTAGGTTGCTATTGATACTTCAATTTTGGAAAAAGTGCAATTTTCAACAAAGTATTTTCGAATTTTTTACACAGAAAATATATTCATCCCCCCCCAAAAAAAGTGTTTTTTATAGCAAATTTAAGCGTATTACCATGGAAAACAAACAGTTTTGAAGAAGAATAAATGTGATATGGTGTTATAGTGAGTGTCCAAAACCTGAACGGTAGGTGAAAATTTGCTCATCTTGCGTGGCCCTGAAGAAGTGGACAGTTCACCAAGGTTATGAAACTTTACCACATGCAGCATGTATATCAGATCAAGCAACATACAAAATTTCAGCCTTGTTGCTCATTTCCTTCATACTTAGCCATCATCTTGAAACCTTCATAAATTTCGCTTGTGAAATTAAAAAAAATTTTTTTTTGTTTTGTTTTTGCACTTTCCTTTTGAAGAGCAATAAAATATGCATAAATATTTTGTATGAGATCAGAACATAGTCTCAAACTGGTGTCAGAGTAATAATAAACCAAAATAAATGTTTTAAATTTGCTTTATTAAATTTTTAATTAAAATGTTTTTAATTTAACTGGTACCATAAAGTGTGACATTGGAGTGAAAAATTCAATGCAGTCCAGTTAATTTCCCCTCTATGTTGACCATAAATTTATGAATCTTTATTACAAAGACAGTGAGAGAACTACGTCATGCATGTAACTGTTCATTTATTCAGCTGTTCTCTCAAAATTCATCTTATTGTGACCTCCTGAAGTGTATACATAGTACATTTCAGGAGGTCACTCAGTTGTACAATGAACGCATGGCACAAAACATAAGTAACACAACAATGTCTTTCGTCCACACATTGCAACCAATTTTACAGAAAATTTTCAAATTTTTTTTTTTTTTTTTACTGGATGTATCCGAATGATTTTGTCTGGCAAGTTGTATGTGTCCATGTGGTTCGTTTTGTGCAGGGAGTGCTCTTTTACTTCTTTATAGTTTTTGGAAAACATTAGGCCCAAAATGTGAATCATTAAATTTGACCCAGTTTCAGAGAATGTCCCACATGCAAACATTTTTGGAGCTTTGCTTTTTGGCAGTGCTTAAATATTTGCATTATCAGTATTTTGGGTCTCCTTATTGATTGAATTCTTTAGTCAGTAGTCTTGTTATAAGTGTGACTGTATTGTAATGGAAAGTCAGTCATTATTGATGCATTTCAGGGTCATGCATCGCTCTGCCGGCGTTTTTAACCCTCTCGATGTACATGATTCCTTAGATAATTACCCTTTAATAACAATCTATACAATGGATCACGTACCGTTCGAGAGCAACAAGTCATTTTTTTTTCCGAGTCCTTTTCTTGCATTGGACATAAAATATATTTGGTTGGCATCCATATTATATGCGTTTAACTATGAGGAGACTATGTTCTAGCAGGAGGTTTGTATTACAGGCTTGTGCGTGACCTTATTTAGCTTACCCACATGTTCCTGATTCTGAAAAAGGTCATCCGGAACAATTAAAAACATATTATTAAAAGCAAATTCATTTTATTAAAGACGTTATGATGGTAATTCCTAATAAATCACGCTGAAATGATAATAATATGTACCAAGTCATAGACATGACGATGTGCCTTTAGGTTTGTTGTAGCCTAATCTGTTGCACTTGATATTAAGCAATAGTCTCGTGATGATGAAAATGCCGGGGCGTTTTTCTGTGCCAAGGCAGCGCTAATCTTCAGTCCTGCTTCATTTCAGGCCATTAAAACAACAGGTCATTCACTGTGGAACTCACTGAACAGTGAACAATGTTCTGGACTGGGGAAGTGTTAGTCCTGTGAGTCTTCTGAGTAAGCAACTTTAGGTGAAGTCTGTGAACAAAAGCTGCTGCCAGAATGAAAGCCATCACACAACTCCTAGTAGTGTTAAAATGCAGGCGCTGGAAATGATATGACGTGCTGTCTGATAAGGCCCGAGGGCTATTCAGCGCCGCTCTCGTTGCCTATTGTCAGTGTTTCCTTCGCCGTTGCCAGAATACGCTCGTGATGTGATTTGACCAGCGCATAGTACGTGTCTGGACAGCACATAGCCCGGATAGTTGCTCAACGAACCCGGGCGGTTTTGGACTTCATCTGGAAGGACGTGGGCTGTAATTTCATTATATCTCGGAGTGTGAACCAACGCATGGACTTGCATAATGTGTAGACTGTGTAGTTGCGAAGAAACAACACTGACAAAGAACTGGGGCCATGACATGGTTTATACAGGGTTAAAAGGTATCAAAGGCAGACGAAAGGTCCTGGTTACAATAAAACTTTGTTGTAAATTAAAAAGAACAAGTAAACCCAAGGGAACATTGTTTATTCATTAACATAACAAGGATTCCATGGTCATTATACAGCTATTCATTAAAACCACCACTCTTGTGTGTCTGAGCAGTGTGTTGGTACACATTAATTTAGAAAAAGTTCACCACACCTTTATGAGTTAGCAACCGGTGCATGGCGGTCATTTGTAACCATCAGATTCAACTCTATAATTTTATTATGTCCACACCCACTGGATATGAGCAATCGTGTGTTCTGATTGGCTCATCGACCACTAGGATATCAGCTACCATGAGTACAGACAAACAAAATGGCGGCACAGTTTGGTGACCCTACTTGACGACAAATTTTTCGGGATTAAAGTATTGTAAGGACAGAGGTTGTTCAATTTTTTAACTGTAATGGTGTTACGGTGGTGTAGTGGTTAGCACATCAACCTCACAGAAAGAAGGTCCTGGGTTCGAGTTCTGGGCTTGGCGAGGGTGTTTTTCTGTAAAGGTTGCATGTTCAAGTTTTCCTGTTCTTGCATGCTTTCCTCCGGGTACTCTGGTTTCCTCCCACAGTCCAAAGACATGCGGTTTAGGATAATTGGCTGTTCCAAATTGCCCTTAAGTGTGAGTGTGAATGGTTGTGTGTGTGTTGCCCTGCGATGGTCTGGCGAGCTGTTCAGGGTGTACCACGCCTTCGCCCAGTGTCGACTGAGATAGGCTCCAGCCTCGCCATGACCAGATTCACATAATCTGATGCATTCAGGTATCGATATGATGTTTTCGTCTTATTGCTCATGCCTGTCTCATCTTAATCCCCGAACACGCACACATTTTTTAATCCCTGATCTCATTTGGGCGATTTTGGCCGATAATGCCCTCGATTCGATCAATATTTTCGAACGTATCATTGATTGTCAGTGAGGAATCCACCCTTTGTGGATAATCGTCCCATTTTTTTGAAACCTGTTTCCTAATGTTGGACGACTACACACGATAATCTGTGGTGATTGTCACCATTGCTTCCAAAATGGTGATTGTCACCAACTGTCCGCGATTATATTGCCGACAGTCTGAGAACGTTGTGGTCGATCACGGATGATTATGATAATAATAATAAAAAAGTCAGTCTCAGACCTTGTTGCCGACCATCAGAGATTTTCATCTGAGCATTATTTTATTTCAGTGGTTGGTCTGAGACAGTCGCCAAAGAATCGCCTTAATGAGATCGGGCCTTAATAATAGAATATAAGATGATGTCCCATCAGAGTAATTTTTTCCCCCATGTGTCGGAAGTAAATATGATGAGCCTTTTAGGAGTGCTCAGTTGCTGAGATGTTTACTGACTGCACTTAAAGCTTTGGTAATGTTACACGAGCGGTAGTGACGTGAACGATGTGTCTGTTGGAATATAAGCCATTTTGGAAAGTAATAAAATTGAGATTGTAAGAGGGGTGTGTGTGTGTGTGTGTGTGTGTGTGCGTGTGTGTGTGCGTGCATGGTGGGATTTAGCAAAACTAGACTACTGTCCAACAGGACTGGTGAAATTATGAAACTACTAGTCCTCCTTCATATTTACTGGTCAGGATCACTATCTTTGCCGATTGGATTTGTCGGGTCGCCAGCAGGGTGACTTGCTAGCTAATTTCACTCCCCCTACGGATTTTTGACTTGCCACTGGCGACGCGCACGGGCTAGCGCACTAGTGTTAATTTCCACCCCTGTGCGTGTGTGTGTGTATCCGAGTGCTGGAGGGCCATTGAGTTAAATAGCACTCCGAATGTTGTCTTTTAAAGAGGAACAAGGAAAACGGTGCTGAATTTCTTTTAAGGAGTGTTAATTTGAATGTTTTTCAAAGCTCTTCCTGCTTGCGATTTTTTTCTTTCTTTTTCTTTTCTTTTTTTAACATTGGCAGGGACATTAAAGCACTGACGCTTGCCAAGACAAACAGTATTTTGTAAGCGAATGACAGCACTTCCGTTTGTAGTAAAAGTCCGGTGTGACACAACTGGAATTTCTAATGCTATTGTGGGGTGGGCACTGAGTAATTGAGTAACAGCATCCCACTGGTGGAAAAGCGGGTCATGGCTCAAGACGCTCAGTAATGCTATTTAAAATTAAGTCCTTTGTAGTGCTTATTCTCATCTAATCCATCCGACATCACACACTGTGAAAATTGCTTGTTAAAGGATAATATTGTTTCCACTGTAACTTTTTTTTCCCCACAGACATTTTCTTTGCATGTATTTTACTAGCGAAAATCTGCTGAAAGACTGACGAAAATTCAAATACATGAATTAGTTAATAGTTTTTATATAGTATGAAGCTCTACACATACACCTGCCTCCTTTTGTTCTTCATCAAGTCCCAAAGGGACGTAACAAACACACGCTTTCTCTGAAGCGTGACAGTCCTGTGCATCCTTTCAAACTGCTGCATCAAGTGCAGCATAACTCACTCATAGGAAAGCACTATCCGCCCTCTTTCACATACATCAGCTCACAGATGCCTACGATTGGTTAGCGGCACTGTGATTGACATTAGCCTTGTCTAGCCTTGACTCTTGAACAAAGATGACTGTGGCATCATTGGGACTCGAACTCACGGATGCTGGGTGTTCGTAAACCAAAATAACTAGCTAGGGTTAGCTACACACTATCAAAAATAAATTCTTATGTTTGTTTTTTAATACATTTTTTGGACTGATATCTTGCCTGGTCGGATTTGTTTCTGACGGTAGTTTAGCCTTAGCGAGCACAATTTAAAAATGAAAAGCTGTTGTGTTTTTTTTAACCAAACATTTATCTTGCTAACGTTAGACTATGAATGCTAATCAGCCTGTGTGAGAGCTGGGAGGAGTGGCAGGGCGTGTACTGTTATCTCACCAGACCAGTCATGTTCTTACACAAGGTACAGCTGGTTAGGAGAACCACACACACAAATAAACAAATATGTATATACATCTACTATATTAGCATGTCTCTGAGCTCTATGCTAGTAGGTTATATGTTGACTATATCTAAGCTTTTGTCTCTACTCTAAACAATCTTTGTGTGATGGTCCTGGAAAAACCTTTATGAGGTAATTGACATTTTCTACAGTATACAGGAAATACAATACAATGGAAATTCAACATTATTTCAAAATAAAAGTCTTTTTGGTAATGACTGCTGTCGGCTGGAGGAAGTGTGTAAGCAATCTCCCCTGATTGATGTGCTGGCTATACTGTTCAGGCACTTAATAAGATATAATAATCTTCATTCAACCTCAAATCTGGCTCAAGTCCCACGTTTCTAACGAGGTGTTAGACCTATTTAAACAAGCAGATTGCTTTTCTTGTGGTATTTGTAAAACTGGCTTTTTATGCAATGGGATCTTTGCAGGCAGTCGCCGAGGCGTGGTCATTTCATCACCTTCATCTAACATGCGTCTAATCCTGTTTTCTAAACTATTAGTCAGAAAATCATTTCCTGGTACGCCTGGGTCCAAAGGAATTAAAACAAAAGGGCTGAGCCAATCACGTCATAAAGGACCAGACTCACCCCTGTTACCACCTCTTCTCCCTGCTCCCCTTTACTGTATTTATTACATCGTGTTGTATTTATTATCAGCTGCCTGTGAGTGTTTGATGTTTTTATTGAACCGACTGATTGACGTTTTATGGATCGCACGTAAAATTTTGTTGTACTGGTTTTACCTTGTACGATGACCATAAAAAGGATGTTACCTAACGTCTCAAACACGTGATGTTAAAAGCAAACATTTAAGAGTGACCAGAACCTTTGTTACCTCCGCAAACGAGGTTATGTTTTACGCACGTTTTGTGTGTTTGTTAGCAGGATTGGTCAAAATGTTGTGCGGATTTTCATGACATTTCTTCCAGAGGCAGGGCTTTGGCCAAGGAAGACGCACTGATCTACAGATAACTGGATATCGGACTGGGCTGCTGAGGCTGAAGTCACCGGATATGCTCGTGCAGCAATATTGCTAGACCCAAAACATTCCCTGCTGTGGTACTAAAAGCCTGATTCCAATGGAAGCATCTCGCGTTTACTTTTAAGCTTCTTCAGTTTTTTATTGTTTTATAGTCTACTATTGCTTTTTAATGATGCCTTTGTGTGCAGAGTTAAACTGTACAAACAAAGATACCAGGATGCGGGAAATCATTCCATGTGTACGTAGCATTTTAAGCATCTTTGTAGAATTTATACACACGTGTACTACATGCGCACAGAAATAAACATTCCAAATACCCATGTAATGCCATGTATTAGAACAAATACAGTAATCCGACCCACAGATCTAACAGTTACAGGTCTAATTGCAGGCGTATCATTTTTTTAATATAACTATAATAGCTATAACTATCTGGATATTAAATCAAATGTACATGTGTCATATACAGCATGTGCAATTAAGTGTAAAAATACTACATGTAGAACCCTCAAATTAACGGACAAAGAGGGGGGGAGCACCGGTCCGGTTTGCCGATGTATCTTCCGAGAATGCTTTGAAAATGGGTAATAACAACAATTTAATTAAGGAAAAAAATAAGGAAAAATGCTATGTATGTATATAGAACCACATCATCCCGTGTAATTGTAAATCCACCACAAAACAAAAACGTGAAATAACAAGGGAAAGTGTGGGTGTACAAGATCCATCTTGACCACTTTTCTTAGTATGTAGACATGGTCGTAAGCAATAGACTTAGACTTAACTTTATTGATCCCTTTGGGATGACTCCCTCAGGGAAATTTAAATTTCCAGCAGCACATAAG
>JAQMYF010000012.1:9341051-9362185 GCA_030014195.1 Neosilurus mollespiculum | reverse complement strand
GTGCATGTGTTGCACAAGTAAATGTAACTGGCTAAACCCCCCCCCCCCGCCACCCACTGTTCTTTGTACTCTATGTCCTCCTTTCCCCAAGTGAGGAGTTGTAGAGTTTGATGGCATGATGGACAAAGGAGTTCTTAAGCCTGTTGGTCCTACATTTGGGAAGGAACAGGCTCCTCTGGTTGCAGATGACGATGTGCAGAGGGTGGCTGGCACTGTCCATAATATCCAGCAGTTTGTCCAGAGTATCGGCGTACTTCTGAATGCGTCTTCAATATTGTATACCCACAGCTTAATGTTTTGGGACTAGGAATATGGCGGCCGGCTGGCTTCACTTCTGAGCGGGCTGAAAGGCCGAGTGCTTAATCCAGTTATTTTTAGATCAGTGGGAAGACGGCTTTCAATTTTGGAATTTTGGACCCAAATTCAGAGTCCGGGAGATTGGGTCTGAGATTGGGTGATTTTTAACTGTTTGGTTCATATGGGGGATTGCTAAGCTTGGTGGGGGTTTGTGCTCTGGGAGTGCTCTTGTTTTGTGAGTGCTTAGCATTAGTTTACATTTTTTGTTTTCAGTTTTGTCAATGTTTCCACATATTGCTTAGCGATTCTCAAGAGAAAGTGGACGAAACGTCAGCCAGACAGGATTAGCACTGTGTGAGTCTTAGCCCACTTTAAAGAGTTGACTTGTATTGGTCATCCTTACAGCATAATTTGTGTGTATATAATACGTTTAAGCTATACAGATGCTAATTTTAACATAAACGGCCATAAACATCACAAAACTGGGTAATTTTATCCCATGGATCACTAGCGGTGTGCTGTACTGCGCGGGGAAGCAGTTTTCCCCAGAAGTGACATCAACACGTTGGGCGGGGTTGACGTCTCTGGTGGAGACGGGGGAACTTGCATTCTAGTGACTCTGAGGATGAGAATGCTGCCAGAGATGTGCGTGACGGTAAATCCAAAATGGCTTCTGCAGCCAACGCCAGCTCGGCTTTCCTGTCATCAGTTGGTTTAGGAACAAAAAGAAATGTTTTCCACTATTTCTGCGCTTGTTGTTTGTGCAGCTCAGCACTGGCCGATAATGTGTTGTGCTACACGGGGTCAGTGATGTAGCCCAGCCAATCCAACGAATTCTTGTCACTACCAGGCTGGAACAGCCAATCAGAAAGGCAACATGTCTCTGAGCATGCCTAGAGTCGTAACACTCATGCAAACTTTGAAAATGGGTAAGGACTGATGTTACCAGAAGGAACTGCTGATGTTACATGTGATTGTTTTAAATAGCTAGTGACACTAAGTGCATGTATGAGAGTGTGTGAGTGCGTGTCGGTGTGGTTAAAGTATGTGCGTGAGAGTATGTGAGAATGTGTGTGTGCATTTGTGAGAGTGCGTGAGTGCGTGTCGGTGTGGTTGAAAGTATGTGCATGAGAATGCATGTGTGACAGTGTGTTTACACGTGAGACTTTGTGCGTGTGTGTATGTTAGGGTGATGTTAGCAGGGCAAGTAAGGTGAGCAAGCAGAAAACCGATGTTAAATCTCAAATCTTCAAAAGGTTGATTTTTTTAATACAGTGTGATTATGTTAATTGTTGTCAGTATTAAAAAGCAAGAGATCCTGATACAATCTCTTCAACTTATCATATTCTGTAATTCACCACATTTTCCCTTTTTTTTCCCTTTTCTTTTTTGCTCCTCCCTTCAGACACGTATGCAGAGTTTACAGCCGGACCCAAAGGCTCAGTACCGCAGCGTGTACGGGGCTCTGAAACAAATCGTGACGACCGAGGGCCTCCTGCGGCCCCTCCGGGGTCTCAACATTACCGTGCTGGGGGCGGGGCCGGCTCACGCACTCTACTTTGCGTGCTATGAGCGCATCAAGCGCAGCCTCAGCGACGTCATTCAGAACGGCGGCAACAGTCACATCGCTAATGGTTAGTACAAGTGTAGGCATCAGTGTTCCTTACTGTACAGGAAGTGTGGAGACGTGATGTGAAGTAAAGCATCTGGGTTTTGTTTCTGGCAGGGCTGGCAGGAAGCCTTGCTACTGTGCTCCATGATGCAGTCATGAACCCTGCTGAAGGTAAACACCTTCACTGGTGTGGTTATGATGTCGAATCCTCATCACTGTGTCGTACTATCTGACAGGTCGTGCCTTGCCTACTTTCTTTTCTCTTTCAGTGGTGAAGCAGCGCATGCAGATGTATAGCTCGCCATATCGTGGCTTGTACGACTGCGTCCTGACAGTGAGTCGTAATGAGGGATGGGCCGCCTTCTACCGCAGCTACAGCACGCAGCTCACCATGAATATCCCATTCCAGGCTCTGCACTTTATCACATACGAGCTAATGCAGGAGCGACTCAACCCGCAGCGCGAGTACCGCCCGGGAACGCACGTGGTGTCTGGCGCCGCAGCCGGTGCAGTCTCAGCCGCGCTCACCACCCCGCTCGATGTGTGCAAGACGCTCCTGAACACGCAGGAGGACGTGGTGTTAAATTCGGCGCGCGTCAGCGGCCATCTTTCAGGCATGGCCAATGCCTTCAGGACAGTCTACAGGCTGGGAGGTTTCCCCGCCTTCTTTAAAGGTGTGCAAGCACGCGTCATATACCAGATGCCTTCAACTGCCATCGCCTGGTCCGTCTACGAGTCCTTCAAGTACTTCCTAACCCATAATGACGACGGTAGAGTAGGACGGAACGGTGCTAGTCGAACATGAAGAGCCCGGAAGGGCGAAAACTTCTGATGAAGCAGTTCAGCACTAATCACACAGGAGCCGGCGTCTGTCTGAGTGGTTTTGGCTCCACCACATTTTTAATAGTGTACAAAATCCACAAAGACGTCTGATTGGTTCTGTTATTTATTGGAAGACGTCACTTCTGTTACGAGCAGGAAAGTTTCTCTCGGCAAATAAATAGCCATCGCTAAACACGCACAAATCTAAACTAGAAAGGAGGGAACATGGATCTCCTGTCATTTAACGCCAGCTTTAGGGTCCAAAGTGCTCTCTTTATTCCAGAATTACTCACTAAACAGATCAGAGCTCTGTAGGTACCAGAGCGGGTCTTTGGAATTTGACTTGTATGTCCTGGAGAACATCTGAAATGGGTGACCATAGACGGACACGTTTAGCTTTGTTCATGTGTTTAGAGCTCCATGTAGGAAATGTGTTCCTTCAAATTTTTACATTTTTTTTTGTGTTTTTTCTTTCCCCTCGCCATGAGATGTTGGAGGTGTCCTGTAGGTCTTTATTTTGACCAGCTTTGATTTTACACAAGTGCTCTTCACTCTGGCAACCACTGCCTTTCCTTTTTGCTTCAACTACAGGTATTTCCATCGTTGGTGGAATATATTTACTCATCAATATGTTTTTTAAAGTCCTGATGTTTGGAGTTCTTGTAGCTTAAACTACTGACAGCTACAACAAGGAGCTGGGTGATAAAATATTTTAGAAAAAAAACACTTTATAATAATAATAATAAATAGTCTAAATTGCTTCCTAGTACATGTTTAAATATTGTTTAAATTAAAGTTCTCATAAGTACCGCCTATCATTCTCCACAGCCAATGATAGCTAGGTTTCTGACCCTAGGTCGGATCTGATTGGTTGCTGGTTTTGTTTTCAGAGAAGGAAATTAGAAAACTGTTTACTCTCGAAGACCCAGTTGGTTTGGTTTGTTGTATCCAGTTATATCAGGATTATTGATATAAAAACTCATCACTCACTCACTCATTTGCCGAACTGCTTACTCCTACCAGGGTCACCAGGAGGCTGGTTCTTATCACAGCCAACGCTGGGCGAAGGCAGGGTGCACCCTGAACAGCTCGCCAGATCATTGCAGGACCAACACAGACACAACCGTTCACACTCACACCTAGGGGCAATTTGGAACAGCCAGTTAGCCTAATTTGCATGTTTTTTGTCTGGGAGGAAACCGGAGTACCCAGAGGAAACCCACGTAAGCATACAGAGAACATGCAGACTTTACACAGAAACATCTGAGCCTTTGACCAGCTGCCCCCTCCCCGACACTCGGTACGATTAAGGGGTTAAAAACAAAGTGTAATCACGTACCGATTAAAATTGTATTGGTTTAAACCAGTTCAGGACGCATTTGTTCCTGTTATTAAAGTGCAAATGAATTGGTCTCTCCAAGCTGTGTTAAAAACCAAAAAAATCACCTCCAAGTGTGTAAGATTTAATTGTATCTAGTGGCATCTAGTGGTGAATTCCACACTGCAACAAACTGATAACTGTAGGGTTCTGGGCTTATATAGAAACCTGGCAGGACATGATGGCTTCCAAAATACCCCCCAGATAATTATAGATTAATGAAAGTTTATTTATTCATGATGAAATTAATTTCTGCTAATAGATCCTCCAAAATATTACACAATGTACCTGTAAAAAACACGGTGGCGTAGTGGTTAGCACGTCAACGTCACAGCAAGAAAGTTCTGGATTTGAGTCCTGGGCTCTTTCTGTGTTTTGCGGTTTCTGTGTAGAGTTTACGCCAGGTATTCTGGTTTCCTCCCACAATCAAAAGACATTAGACATTCTCTTTTGTTGGCTGTTCCAAATTGCCCCTAAGTGCGTGTGTGTTGCCCTGCGATGGTCTGGCAAGCTGTTCAGGGTGTATCCCACCTTCTCCCAGTGTTGGCTGAGAGAGGCCCCAGCCTCCTCGTGACCCTAATAGCAGTATTAGGCAGTTTGGAAAATAAGTGAGTGTGTGACCACTAATTATAAGCACGACCATCTAAAAATTAAACACACTCACGGATACACTGGTGTCGGGCTCACGCATGTTTTGTTCATGCGAAATGAAAATGGGAACGTTACTTAAAGATAAAAAAAAAAAAAAATACAGGTGGCTCAGTGGTTAGCTCTGTCACGTCACAAGGTTTGAACCTCATTCAAAGTCCTTTCTGTGTGGAGTTTGCATGTTCTCACTGTGGTTTCATCCGGGTGCTGTGGTTTCCTCCCAGAGTCCAAAGACATGCACATTAGGTCAACTGTCCACACCAAATTGCTCCTAGGTGGATATTAGTCGGAATGGTTGGTTGTCACTGTTTTGTTCTGCAGTAGACCAGTGAATTGTTCAGGGTGGTACTGTTCTTGCCCAAAGTCAGCTGGGATTGGCTCCAGCTTCCCCTGCCCTGACGTATAAGGCAGGTAAGATGGTACGGTCTGTTGGGCTTTTTACACCTTGGCCTACTGGCTCATCACAGCAGGAGATTATCCTGGGTTTCTGCAGCGTGAAGCGATTAGGAGTTCAACTCCTCCTGGATGGGAGTCCATGAGAGGTTACCTTCCCAGTATATTTACTGGTACCCATTTATACTGCTGATATCTTGCCCAGGGATCTTAGCATGTTGGGAGTCTAACAGGGGTTTGAACCCATGACCTCTCGATCATGAGCTCAGCACCTAAATAGTAGCACCAGGCAGCACGGTGGTGTAGTGGTTAGCACGTCTGTCTCAGAGCAAGAATGTCCTAGGTTCTAGTCCTGGGCTTGATGAGCCTATTTGGATTCCACGTCCCCGCCTCCTTAGGGATGTGGTTGTAGCTCTGCCAAATGACAGGAAACCTTCTGACAGGAGACTCTGCCAAACTTTCCCAGGAGACCCTGACCACACACTTGAGCCTGCAAGGTCTGGAGGGCGGTCTCTGCTGCCATTGGAGCCAGCTCACCACCAGGTGGTGATCGGTTGACAGCTCAACTCCTCTCTTCACCCGGGTGTCCAGAACATGCAGTCCCAAGTCCGATGACACAACAACAAAGTCGATCATCGGACTGCGGCCTAGGGAGTCCTAGTGCCAAGTGTGCTAATGGCCACCCTTATGTTCGAACATGGTGTTCGTTAAGGACAAACCGTGACGAGCACAGAAGTCCAACAATGAAACACCATTCGGGTTCAGATTGGCCTTACCTACCAATCACACCCTTCCAGGTCATACTGTCATTGCCCACATGGGCATTGAAATCTCCCAGGACAACGAGGGAGTCCCCAGGGGTAGTGTTCTTTGTACTAATTACCCACTAATGGCTAATGGTCATCAATTATTTTTATCCTCATCTCGTTTGCATATAACTTTCTCATTCCATATAAATTCAAGGCTCGGATGGAACAAGCTTTGCATGGTAACGCACAAATCACAATAACCCAGCCATCCTGGAGCACAACTGCCTGTGGAGACAACCGGGGAAGGGGGATGGCCTACTCTTTCCATCGTGTCAATCATGGCGACAACAGCCAATCGTTGGCTGCTCTGGTCTTATGCATGTGAAAGCGATTGGTAGTATATGTGTTACAGTAAGAGTGGCCTGGTGATATAGTGGTTGGCATGTCCAGCTCACAGCAAGAAGGTCCTGAGTTCCAGTCCCAGGCTCGGTGAGGGCATTTGTGTTCTGGAGGTTGGGTGTTCTCCTTTTGCTTGCATGGGTTTCCTCCGGGTACTTATTTTTCCTCCTACAGTCCAAAGACATGTAAATGGCTGCTACAAATTGCCCCTAGGTGTATGTGTGAGTGTGGGTGTGTTGGCCTTGGGATGGAATGGTGAGCTGTTCAGGGTGTACCCTGCCTTTGCCCAGTGTCGGCTGAGATTGGCCCCAGCCTCCCCGCCAAGCTAGTAGGAGTGAGTGGTTAAGCAAATGAGTGAGTGAGAGTGTTACACTAAATAAACACATTCCACTAATCTGGGACCACATGTTTTGACACTGTTTGATTTTGGGTTTATTCAAGTTACGCTATATAGTTTTAGTCCTGTTGTATAATAATTACAAATGAAAAATCTGTGTACATTTCTTCTGTACGTGGCCTTGCGATTTCCGATTTTTTAATGTGTAAACCTAAACTTGTATCTGCGTTTAATACCCTACAGAAAAACAAGCCTTGAATGTTTGCATAGCATACACAGTCCTTAAGAAGGTACAAAAGCTGTTAACAGGCATCTCAGCAAACTGCTTCGACTCATTGTCGAGCATCGAGTGCTTAGCACTGACGTCGCGCACAACAATATAAACATCGTGCAAACATATTGTAAACAATGTATTATATGACAGAAGGGTGCCACCTTTTTGTTTCATGGTTTTAGCTCTTATTTTAGAGCACACATGTATGCCGGTCCCGTGTCGGACCCACAACCCTAACAGAACACTCACCAAATGCATGCTGACATCTCATGCTTTTATATTTCTTTAACCAGCATTCCGGATGTACATATTGATCACATTTTTAGTTATTCTCAAGCTAAGCCTGTCGGGAAGAATCCCAGAAAATGGACCATTTCTAGCACATCATGATTTGATTTACGTGTGGACAATCAGAATTTGGTGTTTTTTCTGACCTATGCAGCTTTATCCCATGTAACTATGGGTTAAAAACAGGGATCTTTTGTTTAATTTGTGTGTAAAGTTGATCTGTCATGTAAATCTGGCATTATAGACTTCTATTGAGCGGAAGATCTTTTTAACTTGTTGGTGTACGTTCTTTCATGGTTCTTTCTTTTTACTAAAATTGTCCATTGTGTGGTATTCGCCACACATTCAGTAGCTTGGACATGCACACATGATAGAAATAATGTCAGGTTGGACTAGTTTATGGCCGTTTTTTTTTAACTAAAAAGTCTATGGCTCCATTAAGCAGCCAGAAAACAATTGTACACAGGGGTACAAAATGGTCCCCAGTTTAAGGGGTTGCCTTTCTATTGACAAGACAACGCAAATTCAATTGTCATCCATGCCTTTGATTCAATAGAGCAAAAAGATCCATGGTCTCTGAGTGGGGATGTATTATCACCTGTCTGTCTCATGGATAACACAATTGTGTGCATCTGTGAACTTATGTAGTCAGAAGAGGGTGGATAGCATGTTTTTCATGTGTTACGCTGCCCTAAAATTATTTGTACCCATTTTCTAATGTTACCAATGTTAACAGCTATCATCGACTTAAATAATATTTAGAAAAAAATTAGAAAAAAAACAATTATGGTTATTTATTTATTTATTTATTTTACTTTGTGCGTGTAATGCATCCTCACTGAATATCTGGCGAGCAGTCCACAGAAAGCGGAGCATGTCTTACTGATGTCAATTCACGAATAACACCTGTAATATGAACCATGTTTTCTCACAGGAGGTTTTTTTAACCACCAGGAGCATATTGTGACGAACATACACACCAACTCCTTTTTTGGAGTATTAAAAAAAAGAGAACTGGAATGAATCACAAAGGTATACCTTACTATTATTTTTATTCTGATTATTTGAATCTTTTTTAGGTTTTATCATGTTCAACATTTTTAATTAATATTGAAAAACCCAAAGATTTCGGGATCAGGCTCTGATGTAGTGCTGCTCTTCACACTCCCAGCTTCAGGAATGAGTTTATTAGGAAAAGTTCCCTTAAAGAGAATCTTTACATTTTTTTGCTCTTGTATTTGTGTTTTATTTGTCAGCTTAAGCCTGTATTAGATGCACAGTTCTGTTATAACCTGCTTTTCTAGATCATGTAGGCCAAGTATTGCCGCACTGTCTGAGAATTAATATCTTGATAGACGCACAAAACATTTTTTCTTTTGTCAACAGAGTTGCTTTAGGTGCCTCTTATATTGTATTACACTGTGATTCCCTTCTGGCTCTCTGCTCATTCCATTGTCAAATCACTCCGAGGTTTGGATATGGTGGCTTTTTTATTGTTCATGCACAATACCAGAAGGATTCTGAACACAGTGTCATTAAGAGGACTAAAGATACCAAGCATTGGAAAACATAACATGCAGAAAAAAAGTTTATTGTTTGTGAAAATGCTGCTACAGTTTGTAACACTGGAGCTGAAATAAAGTTACATAATAAAATGTGTTCCTCACTGAGTCGATTTTTAAATTAGTTACTCATTTGAGATAATGTGATATTTAATGGAAGGCAGCATAAGCAGCGATGTGGCTGAGTGATAGAATGACAATCTACAATGAGATAAATTGTCACAATACACATTTTTGTGATGTGCTGGATATTCACTCACTCATTTGCCGAAATGCTTACTCCTATTAGGGTCGCAGGGAGGCTGGCACCTGTCTCAGGCCGACACTGTTCCAAGGTGGGGTACACCCTGAACAGGTTGTCAGACAATCGCAGGGCAACATACACACACACACACACACGTGCGCGCACACACACGCACACAAGCATTCACACTCACACCTAGGGGAAATTTGGAACAGCCAGTTATTTTAATGTACATGTCTTTAGAATGTGGGAGGAAACCGGCATACCCAGAGGAAACCCACGCAAGCACAGGGAGAGCATGCAAACTTTAACCAGAAACGCCCGAGCCTGGGACTTGAACCCAGGACCCTCTGACTATTACAATGGTGGGTGGATATTATGACAGTGAAAACAAAATTTAAAGATTATATATTATAAGCTAAAAAAGTTACAAAATGTTTATATTATAAAGTTCAGGCGTCACGGTAGCATAGTGGTTAGAACGTCTGCCTCACAGCAAGAAGGCCTGGGTTCGATTCCCGGCTCGGGTGTTTCTGTGTGGAGTTTGCACGTTCTCCCCGTGCTTGCGTGGGTTTCCTCCCACAGTCCAAAAACATGCACAGTAGGCTAATTGGTTGTTCCAAAATCATCCCTAGGTGTGAGAGTGAGTGTGAATGGTTGTGTGAGTGTTAGTCCTGCGATGGCCTGGCGAGCTGTCCAGGCTGACATGGGCGCCAGCCTCCCCTCGACTGTAATTAGGATTAAGCGGCTTAGAAAATGAATGAATTATAAAATTCTTATTATATATAATTTTAAAAATCTCATATAGTGGTCTTTTTATTATTTTAATGATATTTGTAATATAAACAATAAAAAAAAAGTAGTATGAATTTAATATTACACAAATGTATCATTATTATATTAAGAAAACTGTCTTCAGTGTGCAGCAGAAGTGTCATGTGATCCCAAATCAAGAAAACATATCCAAGACAAAGTTCAGGTTAAGAAAAAAAAAGCAAGGCTCTAAGGAAGCTGTCCATTATAATTCAGTGGGTGATGAAGGAACTAGTTCGAGAAGCATCAGAAAGACCAAGTGGGACGCAGGAATCTAATGCTAAAAATAGTAAAAGCATGCTACCAACACTGTGCATTCTGCAGACTCTTGACTTCCGTCCTGCTTCAATGTTGAGGGATGTTTTGTGTGTATAACCCCAATATATAACCTCAGTCAAGTGTGAGTGTCTCAAGGTGGCTGTGTTCTCAACATGTATGCTGCCAGTGAGTCATTTAATTGTTACCAGGCATGATGGTGTAGCTGGTAATGTTTTCACTTCTGTTAGTTGTGCTTATGTAGTTTGGGGGCAGTAGTGGTTCAGTGGTTAAGGCTCTGGGGCCCTGATCGGAAAATTGGAGGTTCAAGCCTCAGTACCACCAAGCAGTCACTGTTAGTCCCTTAACCCAATGCTCAATGTTGTATAAATGAGATGTAAATGTAAGTCGTTCTGGATAAGGGCATCTGAAAAATGCCATAAATGTATTGACTGATTGTGGCTACAAGGACGGCTTGACGTCATCATCAAATTTTTCATTGTAGCAACTTGGGACCAAGGGCTGAAATGAGTTTATGAAAACGTCATTGTAGGGCAAGTTCAAGGTCAGCAGCATGGCCGCCAGTTGTTTATAATGGCTCGGTAGAGGCTGGTGCAAGTCCCCCACTGGGGGCCTCTAGTTTATATATGTAATATTCTGGCCATTTAATAATAAATGTAAGAAATCAGTTTTGACATTCGATAAATATGATTTCTGCCACTGTAATAAAATTACATGAAAATCATAGACCCTTCAGTGATACTTCAGGCCCTTACCAATCTACAGAGCCAGAAAAAACAGTAGTGGCCTAACACAACCGGTTGAGGGCGCCATAGACCTGAATTATTCCCCTTCTGTTCACAGGAGCCTTTTACAAGTCGTTTTATTGGGAAAAATACTGGTTACATAAGTAATATTGACAAGTAATAGGAAATAGAGATCATCATGGGTCAAGCCTATGAACAGGGTGCTATATAAATTGGGATTATAATAAAAATTGCATTTATTTAGTCTTCTTATTTAAAGTTAAATAAATAAATAAATAAATAACAGCTTATGGATAAGCTACCAAATTCAAAGTCCTCCATTTTGAAGATTTTCCTGAGGCGGAACATTTACTGATGGTTCCTCTTCAGTATATTCTTTTAAAATCAAACTACTATCTATAATAATGTAATGTATAGCTTATAATCTTATTTGAATTACAATGGTGACACTCAGTCCGCACATGCTTAGTAGCATCCGCACACCTGCCTGCGAACAGTCACGAAATCACAGCTCTGAAGAATTTTTCAGCCAAAAGAGAGAAGCCGTCAGAGAAAATGGCTTCCTGCTACAGGTGTGCTCCTTGCAACAAGCTGGTAAAGTCGTGTTTGGTGGGGAAAAGTGTAATTCTTTGAAATAAAAAAATACATCCTTTCCATCGAATACTTTTAATTAAAATTTTTTGTTTCATATTTTTCGTGGAATTTGTGTAGAATTAATTGGAAACAGCGGCGCTTCCGGCTGACTCACTCCGGCTACGATGTGCTTTCCTCCGGACTTGAAAATATTTTTGAATGAATGATGTAACAATTATAGAATTCAGTAGAATATGGAGAATTATTCGAATCTCGGCAGGTGTAAGAAAAAACTGAATAATTCTCCATATCGTTCTTCACCCCATGCCATATCCACCTCGCAAACCTCGGGATAATGCTTGGATCAAAACCCTGTCATATCTTCTGATATTAGCATGAAATTACTTTTTCTTTTCAGTTGCTGCAGTAGTATGGACCCAGCACAACTGCGAAAATGCCGGATTCAGGTAAATGGTACCACTTCACAACAGTTTACCAATCTTTTCTCTATTTCTGGTCTCTCGTCATTACGCCATGTCTATCGTCTTGAAGGGTGGCGTAGTGGTCAGCACATCCGCCTCACAGCAAGAAGGTCCTGGGTTCGAGTCCTGGGCTTGGCGAGGGCATTTCTGTGTGGATTTTGCATGTTCTCCTTGTGCTTGCATCGGTTTCCTTCGGGTACTCCGGTTTCCTCCCACAGTCCAAAGACATGCACATTAGTCTAATTTGCTGTTACAAATTGTGTGTGTGTGTGTGTGTGTTGGCCCTGCAATTGTCTGGCGAGCTGTTTAGGGTGTCCCCCTGCCTTTGCCCAGTGGTGGCTGAGATAGGCTCCAGTCTGCCTGCGATCCTTGTAGGATTAAACGGCTCAGCAAATGCATGAATGAGGGATTATTGTTATTTTTATTTAAATAATTTATGAGATTCAAATGATACAAGAATAAGAGTGTAGTGGGGTGTGGGGGTGTTGGTGGGGAGTTTACAACTGACCCCATACTCCCCTCTGTATAGCTCAACATTGGAGAAAAGAAAACTGGTCACTTTCAGGGATCATTGAGCAAACATACCCTGCCGATTTTTAAATTTATTTTATTTTTTTTTTTTGTTTTCCTGCTGACAAACTTTCCCAAAGCACCAAATACCATCAAATTTCAAATTTATATCCTTCCATCAAGAACCACCCATTCAAACAGTAGCATTTACTCTAATCTTGTAGCCTTGACATTGATTCCCAACTTGATTGTCTCAGCGCTGTTGGTAAAGTACATGTCCTGGGACACGTACACCCTCCCTGTCCACTACACTGCCTTTTTGTTTGTTGTTATTGTTTTCTCTTGTCTGATGAGATGTTTCAGTTGTTTATCTGGGTGGTATATAGAGAGATACTTCCATCTTTATACATGTCCCAGTCCTAACCCCAGTCCAATCACATTATCAGTGCCTCTACTTTGTGTCCTTGAGTTACTGATAAGGCAATACAAGAACCATGGTGGCGATGATGATTTGATGATGATGAGGATGTGAAACACACACAGGCCTCTCTTGTCACATAACGTAATTTACACTTTACGTCATTCTCTCTTTCTGCAGGGTATATAAATGCTAATCTTCTAATTATCATTCCTGTTAGTTGTTTATCAGTATGAGGCTGTAGTAGATGTATATGTTGGAGATGCATCCATCACCTATAACACTATGTATATCGTGTGGAACCTGGAACCAATCCCAGCTGACTTGCAGCAAGAGGTGGGGTACACCCCGCACAGGTCGCCAATCCATCGCATGGACTTTCTTGCTAACACAAACAAACATTTTAAAACCCGTGGGTAATTTAGACTAGACAGCCAGAGTACCCAAAGGGTACCCACGCAGGCATAGTGTGAACTCCACGCAGTCAGTCGCAAGGTTTGAACCCAGAACCTTGTTGCTGTGGGGCGACAGTGCTAACCACTGCACTAGCGTGCCACTCATGATTAATTTTTCTTATTTTGTGAAGGTTTTCTGGGAGACTAGTCTTTTTCTAACGTCTGTTTAAACATCGTCTTATCAGCCGTGGTAAATTTGTTACGCAGTCACGGCATATTGGAGCCCGAACAATGAGAGCCTTTGTGAAGAAATTTAGCGTAATGGAGGGAATTCAAGACTCTATGGAGGTTATGGTGGCCTCGTGACCACACTGTGCGCGCAATCTTAACGCCCAATCAGATTGCAGGAGATGACAGCGGAAGGTTGGTTCTTGGTTACCATAGTGACGCGTACAGGTAGTGTGGGTTGTGATTATGAGAGCAAGTTCATCACTGATTTAAAACGACAGCAACAACAACTAACTTCCAATAGATAATGAACACATTTATTGTATCTTCGGCCTTGTCAGTGTTAATAAATGATACATTACCGTGTCACCCATTCTGAAAACGTCTATAGAAAAAGATCCAGAGTGGTCACAGTGCCTCCCACTGGCAACAGGAAATTCTTGTTTCGGCGAACGACAGGCTCATCATGTTATTATGAGACTCTAACAACAGGGAAAAGATCCTAACAGAGATACAGCTGTTTTTTAACCTCAGTAGCTGAAAAGAAACTGAACCAAACAACTGTTTTACACTCATTGTTTTTCCCTTGTCTTTAAAGACTGTGCCCCATTCAGTGCATGCATTCCTTTATCGCATAGGTGCGGTTTTCTGATGTTTAGGAAAGTAGAATTCACTAAGAGTTTATAAAGGTGTGTACTTCCAAACGAACAATGGAGCTTCTGGCATTAGTAAAAACTATTAGCTAGCAAATGACTAGCAAAGGCTGCGATGGCCTGGCGAGCTGTCCAGGGTGTACTCTGCCCTCGCCCAGAGTCAGCTGAGATTGGCACCAGCCTCCCCATGACCCTAATTAGGATTAAGCTGTTCAGAAAATTAATGAATGGATGAATGAATGACTAGAAAAGGCTACCCCAGTCACCACTATCCCTCCCCCTTCCCAGGGGAGTGCCTGGTCTCTTTATATCCCGAGGTGCCCTCATGTCTGTGTTAGCTTCCAGCTCTTCCTTGAATTGAACTGATTGGAGAAACAGCTATCGTAAAGACTTCGGATTGTTTAAACCAGCCACCATTTGCTCTATATTAACTATATGCTAACTGGTGCTTGCCCATGTATCAGCGTCATGCTAAACCCTTAAACCCTTAAACTGCAGCCTATTATTCTCTTACTTGTTGTAAAGCAAATCAAACAGTACTTACAATTAGAGTAAGAAGTCTGGGCCTCTGAGTCTTAGGGTGTTTTTTCACATTGATGAATTTTAAGGTATCAGATAAATATAAGGGGATGGAACAGCGGCATAGGTCTTGGGTTCGAGCCCCAGGCTTGGTGTAGGCGTTTCTGTTTGGGGTGTGCATGTTCTCCCCATGCGTGGGTTTCCTCCGGGTACCCCGGTTTCCTCCAACAGTCTAAAGACATGCACCTTAGGCTAATTAGCTGTTTCATATCGCCCCTAGGTGTGAATGGTTGTGTGTGTATGTGTGTTGGCACTGCGATAGACTGGCAGGCTGTTCAGGGTGTACTGCGCCTTCACCCATAGTCGGCTGACGTAGGCTGCAGTCTCCTTGGGACCCTAGGAGGATTGAGCAGTTTGGCAAGATGAGTTCTGAGTTTTCTTACCAAAGAAATATAAAAACAGATTAGTTAGAAAAATGTAAGAATGCCAGAGACACCAGAGTCCTAGATTCATCCATGCGGATGATTTTGGTCCATTGTGTTTGGGTCCATTGTCCACTCCAAACAACTTAATATGAAATTCTGATTGCTTTGGTTGGCTACTGGATGCTGGAGATGGCAATACAAATATAAGGATGTTTCTGATGAAAGGAATGTATTAGTCTATTATATACGTAGTGTTGTTACACCAGTGAAAGGACCAACCCATAAAGGGAGGTGGAATCGGGAGGGCAAAATTAAAGGGAGTTGCTCAAGTCTTTATTTAAGAGGGTTTAAGTGTCGTACTTTGAAAAACATTTGAGAAAAAAGGTATGTAATTATTGTCCTTGCTTGTGGTTACACCCCTCTGTGATTTGTTTTATCTGGTGAGCATACCCACAACACAACAAAGAGATTCACACTAGCGTCATAATTCCAACCACATGTCACATAAAATTGATAGGTATAGTAATGAGAAAGCGTTTCAATTGTTCACATGTTCGCAAACCACATACTTTAACATAATCATAACTAGCACCGATTGCTCTTCTCAATTGGATTGTGTAATTACTTTCAACAAGTAGGTTATGTTGTCGGCATTGGTTTGTATGTCTGTCCGTTTGTTTGTTAGCAACTTTACACAAAAAAAATATGAATGGACTGTGAGGAATTTTTTGCAGGGGGGGAGTATGGCCCCAGGAAGACTTCATTAAATTCTGGTTGTGATCTGCATACACTCATTAAAACCGAACACTTAATTAGTAATTACTTTAATCTAAGATGCACTGACGTCTACATGTACTGTATATATTTGTCCAGTCATATATGTTAAAGTATTGGAACAGCAAGGTCCATAAATTTGTTTTTGCAATGTACATAATACATTTGGGGTGGCATGTTGGCGTACAGTAGTAGCACGTCTGCCTCACAACAAGAAGGCTCAGTGAAGCCGTTTCTATGTGCATGTTACCCTGCTTGCATGGGTTTCCTCAGGGACTCCAGTTTCCTCCCACAGCCCAAAGACATGCACATTAGGCTATTTATGACTAAAGGTGGTCATTATAAGCTATACGTGGCTATTTCAAATTGCTCCTAGGTGTGAATGGTTGTGTATGTTGGCCTGTGATGGGCTAGCCAGCTGTTGAGTGTGTACCCCGCCTTTGCCCAGAGTTGGCTGAGATAGGCTCCAGCCTCCCTAGGTTTACTCCCTTCGGTCTCCTCAAGTCTGCATTTCTGGAGGTGAAACCGTTCTTAGTTGGGCTCAGATCTGGCACGAGGACTGTGATGGCTCAGTGGTTAAGGCTCTGGATTGCTGATCCAAAAGTCAGGGGTTCAAGCTCTAGTAGCCCCAATTTGCCTCTATTGGGCCATTGAGCAAGGCCCTTAACCCTCAATTGCTCAGTGTCTTCTTCTGGTGGTTGGTCATGCCATCATCCCTGTAGTTTGTTGATGATGTCACTGATTGTTGTTCTTGGGTTTGTCTCCACAGCTCTAACAATGTTTGTGTCATCAACTGCTGCTGCTGTTTTCTTTGGCCAACCTGTTAGACATCTAGGTGTCAGTGTATCAGTGATTCCTTTCTTTTTTAACGCATTACATATCGACTATGCCCAATATTTTTCCATTCTCCCTTTTCACCACTTTAAGATGACATGTTTCTCCCATAGGCAGCTGTCTGGGCACGATGCTGGTTTATTCTTTACAATAATCAACACAGTGTTTACAGGCAAAGCCCAAGACCCAGACCAAAAGTAGACCTTCATTCATTCGTTTATTTATTAATTAATTTTTTTCAGAACTGCTTTATCCTACCACGGTCCTGGGGAGGTTGGAGCCAATCTCAGTTGTCTCTCTACCTGGAGGAAACCCATGCGAGCATAGGGAGAATCCTTCATGCTGAAGCGCCGACCACTACACCACTGTGCTGCCCAAAAATAGACATTCAGAGCTTTTCATTTGTTTGACCAATCAACATGAGCACACCAAAGCATCAGAAAGCACCCGCCGGTCACATATTTCTGTATTTTTAATGATTTGATAAATGGGTGATTTCAAATAAAAGGTGAAATGCTCTAAGTTGTTTAACAGATATCAGGAAATAAAATCTGAAATTGTGACCTATTAATTCATATTCATATTTTCATATCAAGCCCAAATATCTTCAGTGTATAGCAAAACAAAAGGACTGACCTTGCTGTTCCAGTAATACAGAGGGGACTGTGTATAGTATACACTGTGACGAGTTTCTTCAGAAACAGAAATGATCCTTGATTGCGTGAACGTTGTATGGTTGTATTGCTAGAGCATATTATTGCACAATAACCTGAGTAGACTCATTCATTCATTCATTTTCTAAGCTGCTTAATCCTAATTAGGGTCGCGGGGAGGCTGGCACCCATCTCAGCCGACTCTGGATGAGGGCGGGGTACACTCTGGACAGCTAGCCAGGCCATTGCAGGGCCAACACTCACACAACCATTCACACTCACACCTAGGGGCAATTTGGGACAGCCAATTAACCTACTGTGCATGTATCTGGACTGTGGAAGGAAACCGGAGTACCAGGAGGAAACCCATGCAAGCACAGGGAGAACATGCAAACTCCACACAGAAACGCCTGAGCTGGAAATTGAACCCAGGACTTTCTTGCTGTGAGGCAGACGTGCTAACCACTACACCATTGTGCCGCACCTTTGTAGACTTCTTTGCCTTAATTTCATTTATAGTCTTATGCCCAAGACTAGCCCAAAGATGTTTTGCGATTCTATATACAGTATAATGTGTACAGGGACAACAACTTATAATAGAAACAATAATATATTGAAATAAAAATGCTGTAGGTTTGAGTGCACTTCCTGTAATTGAATTACTTTCGAATCGACTTGAAGTGATTAAACACTACCTAAATGTGGAGCTCCCGATAGACATCCCTTGATAGGTGTCCAAGCCTGGGTTTGCTTTTTACCACCTTTTTCATTTCCATGTTTCTTTGTACCACCTGTCTTGTTAGTTTAATTATCCGTTTAACAAGTTTATGTTCTGTTAAGCTTCTGATTTCTGTGTTTGCTCATCAAACATTTATTTACCTGCAAGTCTGCCTGCCTATCTGAGTTTGATTATGTATTTTATTCTGGCCGAATCTGAGTGGTGGTGTATGAGCCTCTATTATTGGTGTTTTAGTTTCATTATTAATAATAAATCTTTTGTATTTCTGCTTGTCATCATGCAAGTCAACGATTCATATTCATATGCTCTTACTGTGTCTGCATGGGTTTCCTCAGTGCTCCCCAGTTTCCTCCTGCTTCTAAAAATGATCTAGTAGGTTGATTAGTCACTCTAATATATGAATATGAGTGTGCCTGGGTTGGTCTAGCAGTGGTGGCTTTGTGGTTAGAGCTTTGGGTTTCTGATCAGAGGGTCAGTGGTTCAAGCCCAACTACCAGCAAGTTGCCACTGTTGGGCCCTTAAGCAAGGCCCTTAACCCTCAACTGCTCAGTTGTATGAATTATATAAAAATGATAGTCACTTTGGATAAGGGCGTCTGCCAAATGTCAGAAATGTTTATTTCCTCGTCATGTTTTGTGTTCTCCAAATAGTCTTCGATTTATATAACCAAAAAAATAACAAAACATTTTTAGCACATATTTGTGCACCTTTGCTTTCAGTGGTCTGTTATTGCTCTACACTCAGTCTGTCCTCACGAATCTCTTTGCCATATCTGTCTTGTTGAAAGACCCGTAGCAAGATCTGGCTAGTAGATGTGCATGTAAATTAGTCATGATAAAACTGACAGCATAGGTTCTTCAGTGGTATGGGTGTGTAGCCCTCATTATCTGGTTCTGCCCTCATGTAATTGGTTACTTGTGATGGGGTGAAAGGTTAACATGGCTGGGATCCTATCCATGCTCTTCTCTGAGAGGTTCAGCCAGGGTGCATACTTGCTCTTCAGCAAACACACACACACACACACACACACACACACACACATCTGCTTACCTTCACATGCCCAATAGTTAAATGTGGAATTTCGGCGCTCCTTATTAACGCTGGGAGGAGATGAAAAATGGAGATTATAAATGTGTTGACTCTCGGTGCATATGGGTGCTCTCACCTCCTGTTGTACAAAAGCAGTGAGCTAAACAAAACACTTGTTAGGTGGGAGGTAAAAAAATGCTTTGTTAAAGTATCGTTTTCATAACTTGTCTTCAAGTCTAGCATATAAAGGCATGCAGCTCAGTGCCGGTCATGCAGAGAACTTTTGTCAGTCACCAAAAAGCCAAATAACACGGCAGTGCATTCAGTACTTTATATATATATATATATATATATATATATATATATATCCACCTCACAGCAAGAAGGTCCTGGGTTTGAGTCCCGGGCTGTGGCGTTTCTGTGTGGATTTTGTATGTTCTTCCTATGCATGGGTTTCCTCAGGGTACTCAGGTTTCTTCCCACAGTCCAAAGACATTAGGCTTCCAAATGGCTGTTCCAAATTGCTGCTATATGTGAGTGTGCGTGTGATTGGTTTGTGTGTGTGTGTGTTTGTGTGTGTGTTGGCCCTGCTGTTTAGGGTGTACCCCTTCTTCGCCCTGTGTCATCTGACGTAGGCTCCATCTGTCCCATGACATAAGGGAGTGAGAGATCATTTATTCAAATGTTTCTGTTCAACATGATTATATTGCATTAAATTTAGAAAATAGAAACGAATCATTCTCAACGTCATCTTTGTTTAAAAAAAATATTTTAAAACAAGAACTATTTTTGGAAATAAACTGATTTATGTGCGGAATTTGTATAAATTTTTTAATAATAAGGGAAACCCTGATTGTTTTGACAAGTTACCTCAGTATAGTCCTGATTTCGAATCCTTTGGAAAAACTGAAAAAAGAAAGAAAGAAATTCTTATAATTAAATTGAAAACTGTAAGAGCTGTTTTGCTTCTGAATTTCGTGGGCGCTCCCATCTTGGCATGAACAATGCCCTCTGGAATGGATTGAAGTGTTTGAGTTGCCTGGTTATCTTCGAATTGTTTTGAGTAGTCAAGAATCGACAAGAAAGCGAACTTTGAGCCTCTTACAGTGGGGGTAGTAGGGCGAATACTCTGGATCTGACAGTCAGACAGTGAAGAAAGTAGCTAAATAAATTAAGCTCTTATCAGTGATCAGCACAAGCGTTTAAAAAAAAAAATCGATCAGTGTATTACTGTTTGAATCATTTTTAAAATGCTAATCACGGCTCAATCATTAGTCACTTAATCACAAATGCCAAACTGGTTCTAGATGATATGATTTATTCTGTCATTCAACAGCAGATTATCAAAGGCTTGGCTCCGATTCAGTCCTTGAATTTTAATGTAATAAACACGCCCAATTACACAAAAAAACTTTTTGTCCTGCTGAGGTGAGGCAAAGTTTCATTCTTTCCGATGCTTTTAATCAGATATCAGGACCTGAATGTCCGCATACTGACTCAAACCCACACATTATTGTCTCACCATGTACATCTCTGCATGCAGATATTTCCAGATTAAACCCCTATACAGATTCATGTGGTTTTTTTTTTTGTTTGTTTGTTTTTAGATGTTAGACTTATTCATGATCCTATAATTTGATTTGTTATTTGACTTCATTTGAGTTGACTTGAATTTTAAAACACACTTTCACATGGTTCGTTATTATGAGTGTGATCACATATTCACGTAAACACGTGTAATTTTCCCTGAAGATTTATAGATCAATCCTCCTTCGGGCTTGTGAGCCGTAAGTCGCCCTGCCGTCTTGTCCCTCTGACCTGCTCCTACACTCATATCACCGTGTTTACAGGATTCTGTCTTCATTCTTCAGTCTGAACATGCAGTCTGTCTCTCCTGCTACTGCTCCTCACACAGACACACACACACACACACACACACACACACACACCCCTGACTGAGAAGCTGCAAAAGACACTTTTGTTTTATACATATATATATATATATATGTGTGTGTGTGTGTGTGTGTGTGTGTGTGTGTGTGTGTATATATATATATATATATA
>JAQMYF010000012.1:9251662-9264282 GCA_030014195.1 Neosilurus mollespiculum | reverse complement strand
TCTACGCAGTGTTCTTGAGCTCATCTGAAGGCCACGCGAAGTTCGGAGGTCTGTAGTGATTGACTCTGCTGAAAGTCAGTGACCTCTGCGCACTATGCGCCTAAGCATCCAGTGACCTCGCTGTGTCATTTTATGTGGCTACCACTTCATGGCTGAGTTGCTGTCGTTCTTAATCGCTTCCACTTTTTGTACCATATTTAGTAGTGAGGAAATTTCGCGACTGGACTTATTGCACAGCTGGCATTCGATCACTATAACTTGATTGTAACTTTGCCTGATCTGTTATATCCTGTTTAACAAATCATCTGACCTGTGCTTGTCTGTTTATGATACTGGATTGTGATTTGGATTTGCCTGCCTGCCTGTATGTAGTTCTGCATTACTGCATCAGCCCTCATCCTTAATTGCACAGCAGCTGTATGATAGTATTTTATTTTTAACTTTCAAGAATTTGATTACAGTAATGACTGGTGGAGCGAACACACGCGTTCACTGACCTTTCCCGAGGCACCAACTGGTATATATAATGTCAGATCCCTGTTGTTGTATAATAGGGCCTAACAATGGATTATGTTACACTACCTGGATGATGTGTTCATGTTAATACTTCTAATAACATTACTACTGTTATGACATTAGTTACAATGTCATCAGTGGAGAAATTTGAATTTGAAAACTTTCCTCCTCCAAGTCTTTGGACACATGCATGCGCTGTCTAACTAAGACAAAGTTGAACTTCTAATGATCTAATTAGATCCTGGCGTTAGACCTACTGGAATGTTACTAAATTGTAATATTACTTTACTTTAGTACAATTTTCATAAGCTCCCAAATGTCTAGTAATAATAGCTAGGGGTGGGACTCAATAAAAAAATGTATCTAATTAATTATAGGTTTTGTAATTAATTAATCTTGATTAATCGCATAACAATATCTGTCCGAAATGGATTTTATTTAAATGGATTTTAGTGGACGACTGAGTCAAATAATAGTCACAGACATGAATATTGTAAACTCAAGCTCTTTTATTGTCTGGATAAATGCATTTATTTGCTTGCTTTTCAGTGTCATATATCTGTTGAATTTTGCTTGAAATAGTCCTTCTGCACGGCACTTGACAAGTTGGATCACATGTCCCTATCTGTAGCACATTTTCTAACCCTTTACTGAGGGCTGAACCAATGTGGAACAACCATTTTTTTCCGGAAGTGACGTGAATACATTGGGCCGGGTCATCCAGCACAAGTAAACAACAGCGAGTGACATTTAAGTGTTAAAACTCCCCACATACTAAAGGCTCTTACCTCTTACCTGTTCCTTTTGGCGAGGCGCTGCTCCCGTCCGTTGTCATCCATTGACTTTTTATGAAGGAATTCCGTAGGAACAGCATCCGGTTTGAGACGTAAAAGCTTGGGCTTTGTGCCAAATAGTTCTGTCTGCAGGTCAATCCGATAGCAGGTCGGGTTGAAGTGGTCTGTTCAGACTTCTGAATTGCATTCAAAAGGAAACGTCTTCAGAGTATGGCCTGTGCCGATGTTATCTTTTGTTTGAACAGGTTCGGAAACTACCAGGGCTAGAACAGCCAATGAAGAAGGCAACATATTGCGTATGCTTAGTAGTAATAGAAGTGTGGCAGCACTCACCAGTATTTCACAAGAAGCAAGGACTGACGTTGCCTGATGGAACTGCTGATGTCATACGTGATTGTTTTAAAGAGCTAGTAATACAAATTCACAACAGGTACCCTTTAATGATGGATTCACAAAAAACAAGCATTAGTAGTTATTGAAAGCAACTTTGAGTTTTGGAAAGGAAACATCATAAAACATTGTAAATCTGGTGGATTTTATTGTTTACAAAAATGAAATGCTCTAAAGTATTTCAATATTAAATAGATTTTAAAGTTTATGGCTTGGCTGTGGAACAAGAACTTTTTTCTCACTGGAAATAGCACTCTTGTTTGTGTGCAATATAATTAACTTGTGTACTTGTGAGTGATGAAATTAATTGAATAAATGGGCCATGATGAAATCAATGCTGTGCTGCATCACCTAGTCCTGTGAGTGAGTGCAGAAACTGAAAAGGAAAAAAAAAGGCCTTCAGGACTTCTCCAAATTGGCATGAAATTACGTCCGTCCCCAGTGCTAGAGATAGGAACTGCTTCACTTTTTTGCACGACTCACTTCCTTTCCCCAGGCCTTTTTATAGAGCAGAGTTACTTTGCAGTTTGAGCACGTTCGCCAACCGAGTTTAGGAAAAGTTCATTTTTAAAAGCATGAGTGCCCCGTGTTCCTCTTTACCACTTCACCGTCATAATGCTGATTGGTCACACACAGCAGTGCTTTGATAGGCAAAGAACAGCTTGCCTGGACACGCCGTGGTTAGATCGGCATGTCCATAACTAATCTGTAAGGTTTATTTAAAAGAGGGTTCTTAGGTGTTTATGGCAACAGGAGTGCAGATTGCTAGTAAACTGATTTAAAGATGCTATAAACCATTTAGGAGTTTGTTCACCATAAGCAACTACACATTCATTCATTCATTCATTCATCTTCTTATGCTTGTTCTGAGATTCCAAATTAAGAAATGCTGATGGAGAAAGATGGAGAAAAATAATTAATCTGTGTAGCAGCTTGGAAAGTTTTTCTCCCTGTTATCATACATGTAAGACAGTATAATGCAGATCAAGGACAGGTTCTCTGCAAAGAGATTTTTTAATTAAATAATGATAGGATGATTCAATTAATATTTGTAATGAACTTTGTAAGAGGAATATAGGTTATATGGCATAGTTTTCCAAGGAAGATGGTTCCACGGAGTTTCAGAAGGAAGAATGCACCTAGCCGTAAAGAACAAAAGTCAAATGTGGATCCTCAAAATCAAGACTTTTGATTTTTGATATACTATATTAATCCCACAAAGGGAAATTTGCCTCTTCATTTAACCCATCCAAAGTGTCTGCACACAAACAAACACATTTGGAGCAGTGGGCAGTCATACTGCGGTACCCAGGGAGCAGTTGGAGGTAAGTACTGGTATTGATCATCCTGCAGCATAATTCATGCGTAATGTAATACATTTAAGTGATATTTGATCGAGAGTCCATGGGAGCTTATTGGCATGGGCGTCTGTGAGCTCATTCGTACAAAAGGGGCAGATAGTGCTTTCCATCCGAGTGTGGTAGGCTGCCTCCAAATGCTCATGCATGCTCAGAAGTTCGTAAAGTGTCAGGTGGCAGCATCGCATGTCCTGGAGGGGACATGTGCATGCTTATGCCCCTCCCTGGTTGGTGGTGGTTCTATGTGATAGGAAGTCAACACATGACGGGTGGGAATTGGATACGACTAAGTTTAGTAAAGAAACAGAAAAATCAAAATAAAAAAAACTGTTTGACTGTGTGCTGTTGACAAAGTGGAACAGATTAGAAAGGCTATTGGACATTTGATTTTCTTCAAATTAGGAGAATAATGTTGGACAAGAAGAAATGTGTGCCTAGTGAGGAAAAAACGATTTTCTTCGTGAAATCACATACTTTATGTACTGAACAGACATTGAAAAGACAATTCATCCACTAATACCTGCTGTTACCTGATCGCAGGATCAACCTTTCACCAATAAAGATATTTATAGATTGATACTGTAGGACCTTTTTTTTTTTTTTTTTTTCATTTTAATCAAATGTTTTGTACCACTTTATCCTTTATTACGGTTACAGGGAGGCTGGGGCCCATTGCAGGTGATTCTGAGCGAAGGCAGGGTACATCCTGAACAGCTCGCCAGGGCCAAAACACACACAACCATTCACAACCACACATTCACCCCAAGGGACAACTGTGAATGAACCTTTTGTGCATGTCTTTGGACTGTGGGAGGAAAACTGGGGCACCCAGAGGAAACCCACACAAGCATGAGGAGTACATGCAAACTCCACACAGATACACACCTCTTTGAGCCCAGGGTTTAAACCCCAGGAACTTACATTACATTACATTTACATTTACAGCATTTGGCAGACGCTCTCATCCAGAGCGACTTACAATTATCATTGTAATACAACCAAGCAATTGAGGGTTAAGGGCCTTGCTCAAGGGCCCAACAGTGGTGATAGTGGATTGAACCGCTGACCTTCAGATCAATAACCCATCACATTAACCACTAAGCCACGACTGCCCTTGAGACAACTTCTTGCTGTGAGACGGAAGTGCTAGCCACTACTACACCTTTAGCACATGACCAGTGCAATGTCATCCCACCATTTATCATCTATTTAATAAACATCCTACTAATACTAATACTAAATGAATCTAATCTCTTTCGAGTGGTTGACAAGTAAAAATATTACTATATTGATTTTCTTTGCCCTTCTAGATTCTGTGCAATCATTGTGCAGCCTTTATCTCCACAGAGTTATTATTGCATCTTATGGTCAAAAATGGGAACCACATCAAATAGTAATAGAGGCCCACTGTGGCACATTACGCCACCCTATGCTTGCTGGATGAACATTTTTATTGTTGGACAGAGCAGTTAATGACTGTGTTGCCAGATGAGGGTTGTTTTAAAATATAGCCAAGATCTTGTTTTATAGCAAACAATTAGAATTAAGTGTAATGCATGTCTGCAAATTCACAATGCAAGTGCAGACATTTTGTCTATGAGTGCAGAAGTATTTCTGCTGTAAGATATATTGCAAATAATTGGAGAGGGAAAGAAGGAAAATGGAGTCCACATGGCCATACATAGTTTTTTTTATTTTTTTTTTTAAGTCATCAACAAATCCAGTTATATATACATAGTTTTCATTAAGATCCGGCGGCCGGCGGAATCCCTCTCTACTCAAAAACTGGCGCTGGGCACTTTTTTTCCTCTTTTTTCTTTTCCTTTTTTTTTTTTTCTTTTCTTTTTTTTTTTTTACCAAGAAAGTCTGACAAGACGGCGCAGTTGTAGAGCCTGTGATGGCGAGTGACATCATTAGACCTGTTGTTATTCATATTTCGGGTGCTCATGAGGGATGTGGCACAGCAAAATGAACAGTTTGTTGTACAGGCATTTCCACCAACGTTTTCTCCTATTTTGTTTATATTACCACATTTCTTTATGAATTGTATTACCAGTTATAAACAGAACATATTGAATGTGGAGCTGGGTACAGTTAGTGAATGTATTTTGTCGTGTTTAGCTCATGTGAACAGGCACTCCGAGGAGTTTTCCGATGCTAACAGCTAGCGTGCTGGATAGCCGTCTATAGAGTTGCATCCCTTGGTTAAGTGGAGCAAGGTATTTAGTGCTGTTTGTATTAGAAAGAGCTTTCTGCTCAAATTGAACTGTTTGAGTGCTTATTATTTTATTCTATAAGGTGTTGAAAGTTTCAGCTATGTGCTTATATATTCACAACTGCATACTTTTTAGGTGAAAGGGTGAAAATATTGTGCTGTAAATCCATGTCTTTGTTTACATATTTGTTTAGGAAGCAGCAAAAAAAATAATTTGTATTCATATATATATATATATATATATATATATTTTTTTTTTTAATAGTTTTTACTGTGTTTGAAAGACTCCAGACTAATAAACACACATAGGTACACCTGTTAGATACTGGTTCTTCTGCTACACTGGACAAAGCCCAGGATATTATCAATATATGTAATTTTGCGCAATGAATTATGGGACTTGATGATGCTGGAGGAACCCATATGATTACGAGCAGTGTACACACAGAAACACGTGGTCGATTTATTAGTTGTAATAAAAAAAAATGCTGTGCTTCCCCTTGCCTTAAAGGTGTATAGCTGCAGGTTGCGGCAAAACATCACAGGATGGTGTTAGTTTGTTTGGTTTTCCATCCTGAACCAGATGAAAAAGAAACGCGTGATGAATGGATTAGGAAGTTAAACGAACACGGGCAGACCGGAAAGTGCCCAGCGTTCGTTCTGTTATTTGTAGTGACCGTTTCACCTGTACAAAAACAGTGTTTTAAGGTGGCCTACGTGGTGTTCAAACACTCTTTAAGTGTAGCAGCAGCTAAAGCACATCCTTACGACTCTCCGCCCATCGTCTCCACTCAAGAGAAACCATTTCACACCGGTCTGAAAAAGTGGATCCATGAATACACACAGTCTTTCATCAGGCCAAAGCTCCTGCAGAAGGCCGTTGATGGGTTCATAAGTGAATATGATGATGAATGGATGATGAATACGCGTGATGAATGGATTAGGAAGTTAAACGAACACGGGCAGACCGGAAAGTGCCCAGCATTCGTTCTGTTGTTTGTAGTGACCGTTTCACTAAAGATTGTTTTGAACCAACTCCAGTGCCTCATTGTGAAATAGCTGCAGGTTTGACAGCGGTCTTGCAACCAGCACTGCTACAGGTGTCAACAGTAAGAAAAGAGTAAGTAATCAAATCTCATAGACCAAAGACATATTACTATACATTGGAGCTTAAAGTGTGCACTATACGCTCTTATAGACCTAAACCCTAATCAGTGAGACACATTACTCTGAATTGATGGATATACAAACTTTTGAAAAAATATTGCAAGGGTTTGTTTCTGGCAGTTTCTATGTGGGGTACAACATATACTCTTGGGAAAAAAATCCCTAATTACCCGAATTTTTTTGAGCCCATAAGGAGAAACACAACATTTTTTTTTATTATGCCTCACAATGCTAGGTGGGAAATGGATAAGTTCTAACAGATGGAAATTGTCAGCTTGGCAAAGTGCTAAAGATCTCCAAGCCAGCCAACACTTGCTGCATATTTCACTACTTAATGGCACCATGCATAATTATTGAGATTTTCTTTACAATTTTGCTTGATGCATGATGTACACTTAACTGTAAACCACGTACCTGATGAGGGAGACATAAATAATGTTTATGGAGTTTTATTATATTGCGTGGTTTCTTATATATAGTCTTAACACAATGTGTTTTCAGAATAAATTTTGATGTGTTCCTAAGTTAAGTAAAATTGACATATGTGCCGCAATAAAAGAAGTGCAATGCATATTATTATGTAATGACAAACGAGACTTAAGGTTCGCTTAGATGCCTAGAAATGCATTTTATGGCATGATATATGCTTCAGCTTGAAGGAGCACCCCCTTGTACCCCCACCGAGGCTTTGCCTCTGGACGGCCCCCATTCCCCCCTCCTTAATAGATCACCTGAGGCACTTCTCCTTTCCACCCCCTGCTACACATGTTCCTCCGCCTACCCTTAATCTTAATGAAATCCCTGGGTATTTTTATTTCCCTTAATGTAATAAAAATGACACCATGTGCCTGATATGATCATAGTTTATTTCTACACAGTAAAAGACACATAGTTGATGCATTGGAATCTTCCTTTAACCTGTAAGCACAGAGAAACCCGTCACATATACTCAAGTGTAGATATATGTGCATGGGTGTATAATAAAGTGCAAATCAATCACAAAGTTCTATCATGCGTAACATTAGGGACATCAGAACAACAAATCCACTGAATGCCTTGCGAAACAAATTTACCTGCTTCTTCTTCTTCTTCTTTTTTTTTTAAAATAGTTACTAGGCAAAATAATAATAATAATAATCAACTGCATAACAAACAAAAGGGCAGAAGAAATGAAGTGTGACAGGATATCAAAATAAAAATATGTCATGTGTATATAATAACAATATAAGAGAGTTAAATGATTTCAAGTTTTGAGAAAGTACCATTCAGTTTAATGGCTGATTAAGCCTAGCTTTTTTTTATTTTTTTTATTTCCTGTCCTTAGTGCCCTGGATTGAAGAGGAAGTGACTCCAGTTCTTAATGAATTAGTGAACAAACAAAAAAAAAGAAGAAAAGATCCAAATAATAATCATAATAATAATAATATCAACCCTATGTTTAATTTAGTCATTTTTACTTACGAGTAATGGTAAACTTTACATATTTGGATATGGGCTCAATTGTAACGATGAAATTCTTTCCCCATGCTTTAAAGTACAATCATTTCTTCGCAATCACAAGTTATGATAACAGAGCTGGTTGATTAGCTATTAGGGATATTTTCAGTAATTAAGACTGTTTAAGAATTGGGACTATTTCTTATAACAATAATAGTATATTTCCCCCCTCACCATCAATTATGGCACAATAAAAATAATTAAAAAGCTGCGATCCACCTCCAGGGCCTCAAACAGCCCGACACACCAATACAATTTTCAAACAATTACATTCTTGTTAAAATCCTTTGCAACTGATTCTTTAAAAACAATATGCAATTATCTAAGCAGTAGGTAGAGTAGACTTAAACTAAACAGAATACAAATTCATCCACAAGTGTACTGCAGAAATCCAAAGATCAGACATGTAGGTGCACAATACCCCAAGACACCCCCAAGGGTTTTGTGTGTGTGTGTGTGTGTGTGTGTGTGTGTGTGTGGGAGAGAGAGAGAGAGAGAGAGAGAGAGAGAGAGAGATAGGCATGGCTACACACATGCTCCAAAGTGTGACCATTTTCTCTGAGATGAATATGGTTGAATGATGGCACCATAAGTACTATAAAGATCAGGAGTCTCATTTATCAACTGTGCATATGCGAATCATCCGGTCGCATGGAATGATTGACAGGGTGCACATACTGTACTTAGGCCTACTCCTAACCACTCAAGGAACCCTCTGCGATTTCTGATGAAACATGCCTTGGGTGGTAGGGACACCATGTTGGGCATCGCGTCATGGGTATGTTGAAGCCAGTACTACTACTAGTGAAGGCGAATTTGTGACTCAGTTGGCTTTTTCTGGTGCTTTCCACAACTCACATGGCGATGAGAGAGGGTTTCCCATGTGGCTGCCATTTTGCTTCTCGGGATCACTGTTTATAAATTAATTAAATAGCTTAGCATTAAGCTACCTCAAAAAATGTGATTCCTGTGTTTTATGTGTGGGTGTGTGTGTGTTTTTTTTAATGTGTTATTTTAATCCACTACTTCTTGTAGTGGGGCTGGTGGTGTAGTGGTTAGGTTGCTGGGTTCATAATCAACAGGTTGTGAGTTTGAATCCCGTCAGACCCCCACCATGCCTGACCCCCCTGGACAAGATCTCAACTACAAGTGTGCCTCTGTCCACCCAGCAGAATAAATGAGTGTCAGTAAATACTGGGAAGGTAAACTGCAATGGACTAGCGTTCCATCCAGGAGGAGTTGAACTCCTAGTCATTTCACTCCATGGAAACCAGGATAAGCTCCAGCCTGATGAGCCAGTAGACTCTGGAGCTAAAGCCCAGCAGATTTTATTTATTCATTTATTTAATTTTGAATTTTTTTATTTTTTTATTTTTTTAATCGCTCTACACCAATATGGCACCCAGTGCACCTGAGTCTATTTTCAAACAGCAGGAGTCCTGAATGAATCCTGACTATACATATAAAAGAAACCCCTAGTGGTAGAAAAGTGTAATCACAGTTTAATGCAAGGTGGAACTTCTTTTTAAGGTGTGCTGGAACATCACTACTGAGAGCGATGATGTGCACATTACGTTTGAACAGTGCAAATAAGCACATTACAATGAGAAAGTGGGCACAGGGAGACTGGTCTTGCCTTTCCTAACCCAAATACATTCCCATATGCAATAGCAATAAATTGGGGATTTCCAAAACTGGAAGTCAGAGCAGTTGATTGCCTTTAAAATAGGCAAATAAATATTTTTGAAGAGAAGCTGTTTACCATATGTGTGCATTAAAGCCACTACAGCCACTTTACTATCTGCACCACACGTTTGCTTGACACTTAGAGGAAAGTGCTATCTGCCCGCTTCCTCATACAAGACCCCACAAAGACCCACAATTGGCCAGCATCACACAGAGTGACAGAGACTGTAATGCTATCCCGCCCACCCAGACCAATTTAGCCCTTTTTGGCTCAAACTTAAGATCTCTCAATGACGGTGCAAACACTATTCTGCAAACGCTGCAGCACTCAAGAGCTCCTACACACAGTCTTGACAAATGAGACCCCAGATGTTATACATATTAGGCATTCCAATCCTTAAATCCCTTGCAGCAATACAATACACTCTTAAGTTAAGCACAGCTGAATTTTTTTTTTTGTTGTTGTCGTTGAAACGTAACACAGTGGGGTTAGAAATAGGTTTAGCAGCAACTGTTTGGTACAGCAAGTTCCTTGGTGTTTCATAGACAGAGATCGCTCTTAATCCCTAAATCAAAGGAGAGACTTGGCTCTCAAACACACATTGGCTCACGCACACTACATCTCTGGCTACTCAAGTATACAACAGCTATAATGGTCTCTCTAGCTCAATGTTGAAACGTTGAGCCCAACCTGCGTAAGGTAAAAGAGTTTAGATTGTTTCAATGCCCTTTTATTAGTGGTCCTAAGAGATGGAAAGAGGAAAGTGCATATAAAGACGCATATTACTGTGTCTCTTACTACATACACAGACTGAAATTTAAATTAACAGGGAGAAGAAACAGGGTAAGACAGTCAACTTTGGACTGGGGTGTTACATTGCCGTTCATATTGGGAAGGCAAAAGTCTACTGTAGTCTAAAAGTCAAAGTCGAACGGCCTTTGTTTTTTACTCAGGCCTCTATAACGTGGATTTTTTTTCTAAGCATGAAACCTTTATAGGAATTATTGCATAGTTTGGTGAGTTTATTTTAAACGTGCACATCATTTGGTTTAAGAAAAAACAGTCATTGCCACTGCCAGTGTTAATTTTGCCGACAAGAATAACAAAAAGAGTCGGTGATCTGATGACTCATGACGACATAAAAATGAATTATATCTGACTACACTGTATTGTGCTAACAAGCCCATGAAATCAACATAAAGTCTGGCAGCATTTTGTATATGAAAAGTCATATCAGTGATCTGACACGACTCGAGATGAATCCGGAAAGGGGTGGCAAAATTAACATTGCATCCTGCCCTCGGATCTCACTCTCAATTCATCAAACTGCTAAATCACTACAAAAACCACAATGGCACCGTTTATTCATGAACAGCCAAGCTTAATGGAAAACCGACCATCATTTACGTTTTTACTGGAATGCTGTCTTTCTACAACTACATTTCATAGAATAAACCTAGCCAGAGTGGTCCGGTGGCAGTTTTACTAGATACGAATATCTTTAAGTCTTCACGAGCTTTTCTTCCAACTACCCCCCACCCCCAACCATCTTGGTTTATATTCATTTCTAGATGAAGCACTTAAACAGATATGTCTACTCTTCCACCCCGGCTAAACAATCTAAGAGAGAGAGAGCGAGAGAGAGAGATTTTTTTTTATATTGCATAGTGTCAAGAATGGCTCCAGAAAACACTCTGCAGTGACTGTTCGAGTTTGAACTGTTTGTGCTAACCATAGGTGTACTACAGAACAGCGTAAACCCACCCTTCACGTACAAAATAAAACCAGTGCTGCTTTAAAATACTGGATGTTGATTTCCCTCCCAAACCACAGGCAGATTTTATTAAAGCTGAAAATATAACTCTAAGCAACAGTCTATTGTTGACCCTGCACAAAATACACAATAAGTGGCAATGCTCGCAACACCTTGTTTTTTTTTTTTGTTGTTTTTTTTTATAAATATTTTTATAGTGGTCCCATACAACACTCGCAGCAAAGGTGAGCTGACTCAAATGACCAACGTGTTCCCCCATGACCAGCACAGAGTCATTACATGGGTCTTATCTTAAAGAAAATGATGGAACGGAAAGGTCCAAGAAATAAAATAGAAAAAACGCACAAAAAAAAAAAAAAAACAGCCACTTGGCAATGTCAGTGGTACTGAAAGAATAAAAGAGATACAAGAAGAAAAAAAAAGAAACAAACACCTCATATCTACAGAAATGCAATAAAATAAACACATAAATAATATAGTAGGAAAATAAATATGAATAATAAACCCAAAAGGCTCTTTTCTTTCTTAAATAGACATCCTGGTTTGCTTTGCAGCACTCGCATGTTCGACCCCACCTCTGTACGTCATATTCACCAGGGAGCAAGTTGTTCATCTGTCCATTACTTCTGACTGTACTTTCATAATTCCATGTGACACTAGCATTGCACTCGAGGGTAAGCAACAAATGTTGCTGTTTCTTTTTTTTTTTTAAATATAAAAATAATATCTCCTAAATGATCGCCTTCGTTCAGATTTCTAATCCGTTATGTAAAAAATATGATTTTTATTATTTTTCCCCCCTTTTAAATCATGACACCGAATGTTACTGCACGCAGGGTCTATGAGATATGGCATCTGGAGTACATCTTAGTTTTTTGGTCTTTTATGATGAATTCCTGCACATTTTTTCGTTTTAAAGATATCCCTCACCCAATGAGTGAGCGTTCACAAAAAAAGGCTAGTGGCAATTTAAGATCTAGTGGCAATTTAACATCTAAAAATAGTCAAATATCTGTTAATAAATAAATAAGTACACTCTCATATTTATAGCACATGCCAACTATTTCACATTAACAATATATTCAGTATATATACACACGTTTTCTTTTCTTTGTTGTAATCTTTTTAAGATATATCGCTTGTATAGATATATAAATGGTTCTATATTGATGGTATTGTTTTCAGTTTTTCTCTTAAGATACTTTTCATGAAAATAATATAT
>JAQMYF010000012.1:9227134-9242414 GCA_030014195.1 Neosilurus mollespiculum | reverse complement strand
AAAGCTGCTTTGTGACAATGTCAATTGTAAAAAGCGCTATACAAATAAAACTGAATTGAATTGAATTGAATTGAATTTATTCCCATAATACCTCCATAAAGTCCATTTTTTATGCAGGCAAATGTTAAAATGCCAAGAAGTATTTCTTGGACAAACATTCCAACATTCCTAAGCCCAGAACATCAGGATCTGTTGCACTGTCATTCACACTGAACAATTAACTGTTCATGTGCAAGACCTGTAGCATCTCCTGAATTATTATTTTTTTCCCAGGCTCTGGCTGTGGGCACAGACCAAATGTTCAGAGCAGGATCTGCTGTCGGGTCTGCATAAACAATGAAATAATATATTGCTAGTAACATTCTGCACCACACGAAGGAGATCAAAACAGAAGCAACATATACACAATTACTTCAACATTTGTGTATTCTTATAGCGGTTATTCGGTGTTGAGTTACACAGACCTACTGAGTATTATATACACACATAATCCTCATTCAGAACTACTACCATAGACCTTTGAATGGGCTAAAGATCTGGATGGGATACAGTGGTGTAGTGCTTAGCACATCCACCTCACAGCAAGAAGGTCCTGGCTTCCAGTTCTGGGCTCGGCAGGGGGTTTCTGTGTGGAGTTTGCTTGTGTGGGTTTCCTCTGGGTACTCTGGTTTTCTTCTACAGTCCAAAGACATGCACACTAGGATAATTGGGTGTTTCAGATTGCCAGCACGTGTGAGTGTGTATGGTTTTGCGTGTGTGTATGGGTGTGTGTTGGGTCTGTGATGAACTGGCGAGCTGTTCAGGTGGTACCCTGCCTCAGCCCAGAGTCAGCTCAGATAGGCTCTGGCCTTCACGTGATTCTAGGAGAATTAAGCCATTTTCCAAAAGGAAAATTTGTATGAATAAATGATATGATACTGCAATGGCCTGGCGAACTGTTCAGGGTGTACTGTGCCCTCGCCCAGAGTCGGCTGAGATGGGCGCCAGTCTCCCGGCGACCCAAATTAGGATTAAGCGATTCAGAAAATGAACAATGAATAATATGATACCAAAAAGTCAATATGAATACGTTTTTGGGTGTTTGAGTCCAGAAAATGACTGAAAAGAATCATGGGAATGGTATGGGTTACAGTATAACATAATTAACTAGGTTTAATGAATAACATTAGCATACTGTGCTCTGTAGGTTACTGAAGATCTTTGTATGGACTGATGTTAACTAGTTTAAAGTTTATTTTTATGTAGGAAACGTGATGCGAGGTGAATCTAATTTTCCTCCTTACTTAGCTAATCTGTAGCATGAGCTGGTGAAATATTCACAGGATCACAAGACTTGGTATGTTGTTCAGTAGGCTCATGCGATTCAGAACACATTAACAATACATGCTGTGCATTTGCCCTTTAAGCTGGGAAGGCTAGTGAGAAGATCTGGGGAGCAAGCAGAATTGGGGTACCATGGGGTTGATTTCATGGGTTTAGTTTTTTTATTTTATTACTTCCATTGTTGGTGTAACCATTCACACTCACTCCTCAGGGTAATTTTGGGACAGCCAACTAGCCTAATGTGCATGTCTTTTGAGGACGCTGGTGTACCCAAAGGATACCCACACAAGCATGAGGAGAACATACAAACTCCACGCAGAAACGCCCTCTCCGAGCTCGGGACTCGAACCCAGGACCGTCTTGCTGTGAGGCTGATGTAATAATAACTACGCTACCGTGCTGAACCCTACATAGGTAAACTTATATAAGTAAACCTTAGTCTTACCAGTGAGGGCAGCGGTGGCTCGGTGGTTAAGATGCTGGCTTACTGATCCTTACTGAAGGTAGGGGGATCATGCCCCACTATCATCGAGTTGTCACTGCTGCCCCCTAAACCCCCAGTGCAGCTAACTGGGTTATCAAAGGCCACAGCCTCTCACTGTCTGTCATTCGAATGGGTTGCCGTCAGCTAGTTTATGCCCTGGCGAGCTGTCCAGGGTGTGCCCCGTCCTCGCCCAGAGTCGGCTGAGATGGGCGCCAGTCACTCCACGACCCTAATTAGGATTAAGCGGCTTTGAAAATGAATGAATGAATGAATGAGTGAATAGTGTTATAGAACTACTGCACTGATAACACTGTTAAGGGTCAAGAATTAAAGGGTCATAGCTGAAAAATGTCAATTATCATTTGTATAACATGTTGCACTTGTAGGATAACATCATGTTGGTGCTTCACCCAATTGACTCTGTTGAGAACAGAAGACAGGTTAATGTCTGCTGCAGAGACGCTCGCTCAAGATAAATGTGACTGTCTGTCCAGGATGAAATCACTCACCAACTGCCAGTACTTCTTCTCCACCAGGGACCAGATTGCAAGCTGAGAATCAGACCGGAGAACGGCCTAGTGAAAATATTTATACTGTTTATACTTGCATGTCAAGAACCAGTCAAGGCCTTTTGAAAAATTAGACTGAAAGCCATCATTCTTCTATCACTCTGACAGCTATAAATCTTTGCACCTGCTTAATGACTAATGTTTTTCCTATTTGCAACTTGGCTGGTGTTATGGAAGATCTAATAGTTTGTTTCGACCAAATACCATTTGCTTGCAATTCCGTTCATGCAAAATAAACAGGTTTCAAAACCAAACACACAAGGTAAATAAATGTACGACTACATGAATAAAAGTTCCAAAAATAGCACCATCTCAGGAAAAAGTTGTCGCTGCTATTCCAGTTTCCCAAGCTTTTTATTGTGTCTGTTACTCTTTCTTTTCTTCTTGGCTCGGCCAGCATCCATATAGCCCATGGGCTGTCGTGATGCCTCTCGATGAGTGTTTCCAGTCATTGCATTTGGGCCTCAGTTGCTGTTACAACGACAGTTCAAGCTTATTAGAAACATCTTTGATTTAATGCTAAACTGGATTACAAAGCAAAATAGTTGAAACGCACTGAGCTGTATTGCGTGAGCCACTCTGCTTAGATCTACACTGTCCGCCATCTGAGCTATTAACTATTACCTCCAACTGAGAGCTTTACTCGGCATAGGTGGTCATTACTGCAGAAAAATCCGTCCTGACAGTTTAAAGATGTCAGTGCATCTCTATGGAAGGTCACATAGTGGTATAATTGGATAATGACATCAGTAAAATGCAGAATGGCTAGTTAGAAAAGTAAAAAAGAACGCTGGCAGCTCTCTAAGAATTTACTATAAAATCCTGCCAAACGGACATGTTTCCACTTCTGGTTTTCTCTGTTCTATTTTTACCCTTTTCTTTTTAGCAGACCACACAGCTTCTGTCCAACCTGGGTAGACTAAAACATCAACAGCATAAAAAGATAAGTTGAATAAGGACGTGGTTGTTCTGGTTGAGACCACTGTCAAGTATAAATTCTAAAAGCCGACAGTTACAAACCTTAAGTCAAGCCATTTACAGCCCAGTAATAAAGATATTTTTACCCTCAAATGACATTCATTCATTAATTTTCTGAACAGCTTAATCCTAATTAGGGTCTCCAGACCATCACAGGGCAGAAACACGCTGACAGCAATGGTTCTTTTACCTGCCTCTCACCACAGACAGTGAGAGACATGGCTGGCCTTTGATAACCCAGTTAGCTGCACTGGTGGGACAGCAGTGACAGCAGTGACTTGGAGATAGTGGGGCTTGAACCCGCGACCTTCGGATCAGTATGCCACCACCCTACCACCGAGCCACCACTGCCCCCTCAAATGACATGAATGTAAAAAATATCCATGAACCCATCCATCCATTATATCCATATACCACTGTCAGATTCACAGGAATTTTGGAGAAGCCTTTATTAGTAACGTATACATTGATCAGCCATAATATTGTGACCACTTGACTTGATTGCGGCTGGAACATCAGGTCTTGTGGGATGGTCCTGGTATGCACTGGTGAGCACCTACACCAAAGGTGGTCCAAGGAAGGACAACCAATGAGCTGGCATGGGTGTCATTGGTGCCCAAGGCTCATAGGTGCTTACCAATGCATACAAGTAACACCCCAGTAGTCCCTGTTGTTTAGAAATTACTATATGGCAGTTACATGAAGTTAATAACAGTCATTATTCCATTACAGTTGCACCTGCCAAGGAGAGGGATGCATTGTGCAGAAAGTGAGCAGTCAGGTGTGACATGATGGCATAATGGTTAGCATTTCCGCCCCACAGCAAGAAGGTCCTGGGTTTAATTCCTGGACTCGGGTGTTTCTGTGTGGAGTTTGCATGTTCTCCCTGTGCTTGCATGGGTTTCCTCCAGGTACTCTGGTTTTCTCCCACAGTCGAAAGAATATTAACTGGCTGTTTCAAAGTGCCCCAGGTGTGAGTCTGGGAGTGAGTGTGAATGCGAACCTGTGATGCTCTGGCAAGCTGTTCAGGGTGTACCTCACCTTCGCCCGGTGTTTGGCAGAGATAGGCACCAGTCTCCCTGCAGGCGTAGCAGGATTAAGCAGTTTGTCAAATGAGTGATGCGTGAACAGACAGTTCTTGAAGTTGATGTGTTGGAAGCTGGAAAAATGACCACAAAAGGACCAGTTCACAAAGGACCGGTTTGTGACTAATAAACAACTGGGTCTATTCAACAGCACATTAGGGCGGTGTGAAATACACACTGAAATACACTTCCTGTATATTCCAGCTTGATAGGAAGTTTGGGTCAGAACTGAGAGGATCAACTATGATAAAGGGCATGATGGTAAATACTGCAAGCCCAATAGTTTGCGATTGACAGAAAAAAATGGTCTGGGTCAGGAAGACGAATTAGCCTCACTTCACGTAATGGAAATATGTCTAAAGATTCCTGGCTCTATGATGAAGTTAGGATGGTTCCTACTAAGATTCCTGTGGTGGAAGAGCAGCTATTATTGGCCTGACTTTATTTGACCCGTCATCATCCTTTAGATAAATCACTGGTGGTCTTGGACTTGTGTTAGCTCTATTAGAATAAGGAAAACAGTTCAGCATGTTGATAATTTCTTGACCAGATATCACTGTTTAATTAGGAAAAATTTTTCGTAATCTTCCAAGGCTTAGTCATGTCTCTTGCAAAATCTCCATAAATAAACATAGTTGTTCAATGGTCAAACAAACCCCCTGACCCATCATCTAAGTGTGTCAAGAAGCTCTACCTGAGGCCTGTCCTGACTCTTTTTAGCCCTCAGTTGCCCTGACCAGCTGGTTTGAGTTCTCTGTCCATCTGGTTCCATCTCCAGTGCAAGAATTTCAGGAATACGTCCTGGATCTATGCCCACATCCGTTCACAAGTGTCTTCAATTAAAAGACTCTGAGAAGCTGGTGCTGTGTATGTATGTGAGTGTATGTGTATACGCGTGTTCATGCGTGGGAGTATGGATATCTGAGTCATTCATTCACACCAGCATATGTTTTCAATTAGGTTTCTTTAAATGGCCGTGAAGGACGTGTAGGCCAGTGTGAAGGGCAGAGGGATGAGTGGGAGATAGCGGTAAAATACTACTTGAAAGAATTCATTAATTTTAAAAAAGCGACAAAGACCCTTGTTGTGAGTGGGGGCAATTTTTTAAAATCTTGTAGGGAACCAAATATACCCACAAAGATTTGGATATCTTAGCGTTTTAGCTTTGAGGGGACTTTTATTTGGTCCCAAATTGCTTTATTTTAATATATTGTCTCACTAATAGTGTCAGTGCAAGGACATCAGAATAATTTTAAGACAAACACGTGTGTTTTATCCTGAATTAATAAGATATTTACACCACACACACACACACACACACACACACACACACACACACACACACACACACACACACAGTTCCTCCATACTTCACTTCAGGGGACAACACATTGAAACATTAATTTCCTGGAGACCTACCCAAAACCCTACTTGCCTAACCCTTACCCTAACCTTAACCTAACTAACCCTATCCTTACTCTAACCTTACCCTAATGTTTAGACCCGTCATCACAACTAAAATTTAATGATTTGCGTTAGGGTGACTTGCGTTTTTTCCCTCATAAAGTATACGAGTCCCCAAAATGTGAATGTGTAAACAGATTTAGGTCCCCACAGTGTGATGAATACCTCAAACACACACACACACACACACACACACACACACACACACACACACACACACAATTAGTTCAGTTCCAAATGAGGAATTGATTGGGGAATGAAAAACATGGATCATTGTGCAGGAGTTATTCTGCTTAATGATGCAGCATCCTTCCATGAGGGAAACAAGACATCAAATCAGTTGCAGAATCTTTTTGGACAGAAATAGTTTTAGGTTGTGTGTGTGTGTGTGTGTGTGTGTGTGTGTGTGTGTGTGTGTGTGTAATCAGGCTGCCCTTGTTAATGCATTCATGACTAAAGCAGTCACACGTCTCAAAAACCATAGATTCATTCATTTTTTTTGAACATGACTACTAATGAGGAACAGTTACAGAGTTCATATTAATCACTACAATAGCATTTTATTACTCGTACAAATAACCTGAACAGTACACATTTTTAATATCTGATTTTAAAAAAATGCCCAGAGTCGGCTGAGATGGGCACAAGTGAAAAAAATTATATTATACTGTCTTGCTTCTTATGAGAAATTTTAAGCTGTAAGAAGTAATTAACTGCTATTATATATAGACTTAGTCCTATATATAACCCCTTGTATATATATATATATATATATATATATATATTCTACAAATACACTTAAAATGCTACGTACACATGGAATGATTTCCTGCATCCTGGTATCTTTCTGTTTGTACAGTTTAACGCTGCACACGTTATAAAACAATACAAAATCTAAGAAGTTTAAAAGGAAATGCTAGATGCTTCCACTGGAATCAGGCTTTTAGGACCACAGCAAGGAATGTTTTGGGTCTAGCAATATGGCTGCACGAGCATATCCGGGTTCTTCAGCCTCAGCAGCCCAGTCCGATATCCAGTTATTTGTAGATGAGTGACTACTGTACACCTCTTACTGATACAAGCAGGTGGTTTCTGATTTTAAAAAAATCCCAGCCCTCTTTCCTGGCTCAGTAGCTACTCATGCAGTGTAGGTGATATACTCTTCCTGGTTAAGGTGAGAATTAAATCTTGATTTCCAGCTCTAATACATTCTTCCGGTAACTTTCGTCAACCATATTCCAGTAAGACACATGCGCTTGGGGCAGTTATGCTTACACTGACATTAGTGCTAAATTATTAACTTTCACATTTGATGGCAACAGGAATGGCTGTGAAAGACATGCGTTTCTCACACACACACACACACACACACACACACACACACACACACACACACACACACACACACACACACACTCAGTCAGGTGAGGTGAGGTACCACATCATTCATATTGATTTATGAATGAGGCAGAAGTCGTATCTGTTCTAATGGATGGTAGAAACTGAAACTTGCCATGTGATCGCTTCTCAGTGAAATAAATATGTTACAAAACTTTTAACTTTATATGTTATAACTTATTTAGCTTTTCTTTTTTCCTTTCCCTGCTCAACATGGCCAGTTTTTTTTAAATGTTTCTAAATGCACAGAGAATAACTGGTATTTAATGCTATCCATACCAGAATCTCCAGTTTATTATCAAGGTTGCCGTTGTAAAACAAATATCGGAAATGTTTGTCTGGATCCCCGGCTAATGATTAATGGTCATAGTTATTTATAATATATAAGTTATTCTTGTGCCTGATTGGTCACAAGGTGTTGAATAATCCCTATTGTTTTACATAATACATGATCATTTCTATCCAGAAATGTAGACACTACTTTCTCGCAGACAATTCAATAAAACATGTTATAAACAATCGTAAAAGGCGAAGTGGATGTCCCGGTCTAGCCCCCTGAGATGGAACGTTCAGGAGACTATTTCAATTCATTGACATCCACTGTGCCTGAAGTGCATAATTGTTTTAGTGTTTACTACACGGAAACATAAAAAACAAAATTAAGCAATATTTTTATGGATTATTTTTTCTATTTTTAAGGTGTGTCAGTTATATTCCCTCCTGCTCCCTGTGACACATGATGAGTGTCTTAGTGTGGTGCTTGATAAACTATATAGAGCTGCTACAACTTAAGAGATAACAAGGATTCATTTGTTTTGCATGTTTTCCACAATGTTAAATACAACGTTAATAAATATCCTTTAATTTAAAAAAATGTATTGTTGACAAATGGCTGGAATGATGTGTGCGGCTATTGGAAAATAACCGACTCTGGGATGGTAACAGTGGCTTCACTTCATATCAGGCCACATCATCCCATCTCATCGATGATTATTTTCCTCTAACATCACACTCCCATGTGTTTGTCTTCGCCACTCCCTAACTACTGTACCAACAGTCTCATATCGGCAAATTCAGCATAATCCACATAACCTAACCCTTATGAAAAGTTACAAACAGTTTGAGTTCGGGTAAGGGTGGAGGAGTCGAGGTTTCAGCACTTCAAAAGAGGTCATTTATATGACATCCATCAAAACCCTTTCAAATATTGTTTGAGGTGAGGCTGGTTTGGTTTACTGGTGATTGGGGAGTGTCTTTTGAGGTTCTCATCTCGTTGTGAGTTCTGTGTGTTGACAGCTCTGTGGACTATTTGGGTTTTTTTTGAAGAATGCTGTCACGCCTGTAGTCACTCCTCCCTGTCTACCCGTCTAGCCATGTTTGTACCATCACTTCTATTAAATCATCAGCACCAGTTACGCCCTTTACTTATTGTTACACTTTGCTCAAGTCCAGTCTAGTCCTTTGTGGCGCTTTAATTTATTTTCTTTGATTTATTTTGACCCATCGTCTAATAATGATATTTATTCCCAAGTACCTCGGGATCATTAGACGTAATTAAAAAGAAGCCTTTAATTGTACATATACATTACAGCACAAGAAAATTATTTCTTTACATATCCCAGTTTGTTAAGAAATTAGCCTCATAGAGCAGGGTGAGCCCAAGAACAGAGAGGGTTAATGGCCTTGCTTAAGGGCCCAACAGTCTCTGCTAGCCAGGACTGGGGATTGAAACGCCAATTTCCCAATCATTATCCAGAGTCGTTACCCATTGAGCCAAAACTGAACTGCTTAATCCTATTAAGGCCGTGGGGAGGCTGGAGCCAATCTCAACCAACATTGGGAGAAGGCAGAGTGCACCCTGAACATATAAGCATAAGATATAAGTCTCTACAAGTTAACTTACAACTGATATATTATGTATTTAGGATGAAGGGGCTTACATTTTCATCACTGTTTGAATAGCAGACTCCTGTCTCTAGTTGAATCATCCCATCTCAAAGGTCATTTTAAATGCCCAGTATACTGTGCATTCATCATATTTAATATAAATATTAAGGCACTGCCTAAAAGCGGAGCTCCGGAAATGTTTGCATTTATTTTCAGTAAAGAAACCGCCGTAATATCCGACTGTCTTTTCAGTGGTAAGCGAAAATGTATTTTTTTCTCAAGAGGAAAAAACAGGTGCACTCAATGGCGACAGCGGCGGCACACGCGCATGTTGGGTTGCCTGGGTGGGCATGGACGCATCAACAAAATATATTGATTAACAACATTTGCATAAGTATCGATTGTCGCTATTATCAGCATTATTTATAACTTGGACACTAAGCATCAAGTGCAGGGTTTCTGAAGGGCATTAGAAAGCACTAAAAGTCATCAGGTGGATTTTATGAAAATGAAGGGCTTAAATGGGGGCAGCCATAACCATAATGGTTAGAAAAGTGGGTTCGGCCCCAAAATTCCCAAACCAGTAGGGGAAATGTATGGCGGTGGGGGGGAGTGAGCAGCATCTCCCCTTCCTCCACCTTTAAGGCTGAAGTGCCCTTGAGCAAGGCTCCTAACACCCAACTGCTCTCGGGGCACTGGAGTGTGGGGCAGCCCACTGCACTAAGTGTGTGTGCGCTCACTGTTTATGTGTGTGTGCTTACTTTGGATGGGTTAAATGCGGATGCCAAATATCCCTCGTGGGATTAATATAGTATATCAAAATCAAAAAAATCCAATAGCATTAAAAAGCATTACATTTAATTTCCTCACACATTACAATTTTTTTATACTTCTGAATAAAAAAATCTAAAATGTTTAACTGAATGTAATGAATAACTATTTGCTGTCCCAAAAAATATGTACATTGGTCTAATAAACACGTGGAACCAATTGGTACTAATTGCCTATGGCTGGTGCCAAAATGGTGTAACACCGGATGCTAAAGTGGTGGGCTGAGAGTTGGAGGAATAAAACTTTGGGCAGAGTAAGTAAATATTTTTGAATGTCATTAAAAAGTTTTAATTTATATTTGATGATACCTGCAGAAACCCTGAAGTGGTAGCTCAGTGACTGTAATGTTGTGAGCTTAAATCCAGTATTGTACGAATACAGAGGAGATGAGTAAGACTCCTAATCCTCAGCTGTTCACATTCGATCATAATCTGTCTCAGTCGTAGGTGGTTTTGAATAAAAGTGCCTGCCAAATGATTACATGTAAATGTCATATTTATCAAAATAGGCACACAGAAGTCCTTTTATTTCTCCTAATGGCAAGTATATGTGCATGGATAGTTGCAAATATAAGAGAATTGTGAGAGACTAAAATAAGATATATTTGTTTTGTAAAGTCTTCTTTCATAACATGTTATGCGCTTTATAAAACACCTATGCAGTTTTCCTGGATTTGGACCCCAACAGATGAAGAAGGTTAATGCAGACAGACATTAGTCTGTGCCTTGTTCCATTCAACAAACTGTCAGCATTCTCAGACACCTTTCCACATTCTGGGACAACTAGCAGACCAAATACGAACCACTTGCACTGTTATGCATTCACGCAGTCCAGCATCTCCCATCTCAGCCGAGTTGCTCGGCACTCTGGAGCGAGCGAGCACAGATGGAGATTTGACTAGGCATGGAAAAAAAATGGAGCGTCTAAACACAGTAATGAAAGCATCATGGGACAGCGCAGAGCCGTGAGTGAGAAAGCCTCCGGGATAGGAAGATGTTCTGCAGTGTGCGTGCTGGAGGCTGGAATAGAGCCCATGTTGCTCCACGAACAAGAGCTCAGCTGGGCCAACAGAACACGTACCACGCTTGTTCCTCCTCCTCCTCCTCTATATGAGCCACAGCTTGGGGAAATAGTCAGAGTTTTTAACCCAGACAGGCCAAGAAACATGAAGGAGCATAAATCTCTAGAAAAAGGACGTCTCACGAAGAGGTGGCATGCCAGTGGAAAATAAAGGCTAAAGGAGATGATGCATGAGGACCACTCTAACAGCCCAGGTGTTGCTCTTTAAAAAGATAAAGTTCTGATGTAAAACCTTTGTGCTCACATGCACGTCTCTGTGTATTCAAGCCATGCATCATAATGCCCAATTCCGACTCATTTCCTTAATTTCCTTCTTCTTCTTTTTTTTTTTTACCTTTAGACGTTCCACTATAATTGCTTGCACACAGTACTGAATGATCTACAGCACTGCATTTCTCAAAGGGTTTAAAAAATTAAGCCTAATACTACAGGTTAATCCTCAATATGAAAAGCATTTCCCAATATCCTTATCAGATGTATGTAATGCAGTAGCTCAGGCAGTTGGTGAATATACAAAAAACTTGATATTATTTAAAATAAGAATAAAGCAGGGTCCAAAAGGGCTTTCCTGTTTTATTATTTGGGTTTATATTCAGGATATATATGTGAGACCAATGATGTAAAAAAAATGAGAAAAAGAGAGCCCAAGATAAATAATTTGAAAACTTTTTCCACCTTTAAGGTGACCTATAATCCGTTCACCTATAATCTCCGTGACCTATAATCACTACAATTCAATTGAAACAAACCTAAACTAATTTGGTTGCACCAGTGTGCTTGCTGTTTTATAAGTGTGTGACTGTGTTTAGAATTACCCAATCAGATTCAAACTCATGTTAAATAGTCATCAGTACACACCTATTATCAAAGTGACTCTTATTAATGCCAAATCAACTTCAGCTGTTCTATTAGGATTTTTTTCTAGACTAACTTAGTTGCATCCTACAGCAAAAGCCATCATCCATCATCCACAGCTTGTTTTTAACCTTCCCAACTTCTCCCACACCACTCCACTGCTACACTCTCTCCATTGGCTTCCTGTAGCTGCTCGCATTAGATTCAAAACATTAATGCTAGCCTATAAAGCCAAAGATGGACCTGCACCCTCCTACTTCAAAGCTCTTATCACACCCTGAACTGAACCATGTTCCCTCCAATCCTCTAGCACTGCTAGACTAGTCCCTCCTTGGTGGGAAAATGAACTTTCTCTAGATTTACGGACAGCTGTGTCACTGGGTGTCTTCAAATAATGGCTGAAAACCTTTTTTCAGTAGTACTTAATACTGTCTCATACACACACACACACACACACACACACTCAAAAACAAAAAACACCCACAGAAAGCTCCTACCCACTGTGTTTTGACCGATGGTATACTTAGCCTGTGGCCTAGTGAACCAGTATCAGAATGTATTCCCTGTAAGTCGCTCTGCATAAGGGCACCTGCCAAATCCTGTAAATGTAAATGTAATCCACAACGAGCTTACAAAGCAGCAAATGGATCTTATTGTTGAATGGTTTCATTCAGAAGAAGGGTACAAAAGAATTTCCAAAGCATTAGATATACCATGGAACACAATGAAGACAGTCATCAACAGTGGAGAAAATATAGCTTCATAGCCTGAGTAAAATTTGCAGATCTCTGCATCAAGTCAAAGTATGTGACTTGCCAAAAGTATGTGAGAAGTGTGTTCTGGTCTGATGATTACACTCACTCACTTACTCATTTGCCAAACCGATTATTCCTACTAGGGTTCAGTGAGGCTGATGCCTAACTTAGCCAACACTGGGCAAAAGCAGAGTACAACCTGAACTTGCCAGACCATCGCAGGGCAACACACACAACCATTCACACTCACACTTAAGGTCAATATGGAGCAGCCAGTTAGCCTAATGTGCATGTCTTTTGATTGTGGGAGGAAACCGGAGTACCCAGATGAAACCCATGAAAGCACAGGGGGAACATGCAAACTCCACACAGAAACACCCGATCCTGAGAATCGAACCCAGGACTTTTTGCTGGGAGATGGTGCTAACCACCACGCCACGGTGCTGCCCCTGATGAGAACAAGGTTTAATTTTTGGTTATAATTCCAAAGGTATGTTTAATACAAAAACAATACTGCACATTAGCAAAAGAGAACCATATCCATGGTGAAGCATGGCGGTGGCTTTGGGGCTCTTTTTCTTTAAATGGAACTGGGGGACTTGTCAAGGTATTGGGAATTATGAACAGTTCCAAATTCCAGACAATTTTGGCACAAAACCTTAAGGCCTCTGTTAAAACCCTGAAGATGAAGGGCAATCTGAAGAGAGCTGTGGGCAAAGATTGCCAAGTTAAGATGTGCCATGCTGATAGACTCCTACACAAAAAAAAAAACCTGAATGCTGTCATATTATCAAAGGGTTATTAAAAAAAATATATATTACTTTAAGGGTGTGCATATTTATGCAACCAGGTTATAATAAGGTTTTTTCTCCCCTAAATGATTTGTTTGATTTTCAGTTTAACTGTACAGGTTATAGGTCACAATAAAGGTGGAAAAAGTTCTAAAATTATTTAACTTGGTTTAATTTTTTTACACCAGTAAAAGCTAGTATTTTAAAAGAAGTGCACATACCTTTTATATCCACTGTACTGTATAAAAGCAGGTGGCTTCATCCGAGGAAATCAAATGACTGTCCTCCCACAATTCTCTCAACATGTGCAGTGCCTCACAAGAGGAAAAAACACACTTGACCATGTTTATAGTAACATTAAACATGGGTAAATATCATCACCTCTCCCTCATCTGGGCCAGTCTGACCACATCTCCTTGTTTCTAACCCCAGTGTACAGATCGCGTATCAACACGGTCCAACCAGCTGCAAAAGATGTACAAGTATGTCCTGGGGGAGTATCTGAGCATCTACAGGACTGTTTTAAGCACATGGACTAGGCTCTATTTGAAGATCAGGATGACACCTTCATTTCCGCTGTACTGTTTTAGGTACAAAGCCGCGTAAGCAATATCACTTCTGCAAAACGCATTCATATTTTTTCCAACAGCAAACCATGGATGACCAAAGACATCCAACTTGAGCAACATGCTAACATGAACATCCCCTGTTCAGGTTAGACAGGACCACACTGTACAGCTCTTCAGAGATGCCAAAGCTGCCAAGAAGCAGAGAATTGAGTGTCACTTTGCAACTCAGACCTCTCTTTATCATCACCAACTATGAAGACAACACCAACCTATTCACGAGTACCAGTGCTTCACTGGCAGCGCAGCACAGTCACTTCTTTGGCCACCATGAAGTAGAGAGAACAGAAACTGTCATGCCGACAGTGACAACTCCAAGTTCCAACATTCAGACATTCATTATACACACTGCTGGTGTCTCACACACACTCTGTAACATCAACATGCAGAAAGAAGTATGTGTGGAATTTATCTTAAGCACAGTCCCCATATGGGCAAATCTTACAATATTGCCAGACCAGCTCTTAAGTACATCAGGACTGCTCGTCCATTCACCCTGGATCCTCACCAAGATGCTTACAGATTTGTGCTTTTAGTCAATGTGGGGGGAAAACTTCATTTCACAGATACTGAACATATATTTAATAAGTTGCTTTTTATTTCTACCCGAGGATCATCATGAAAATTTAATATTACATTGATCTATAGATTGTGCTTTCTATACATTATCTCTATTGTGTTGTTTGTTTGTAGTTCCTTGAGATTCAGGATTCAAGTGTCCTATATTAATACTTTACATATTTTCAGGCTGGATGTCTCAGACTAAAGACAGATGGGTTAACAGTTCACATAAAACATGAGCCTGTTCAATTTGCTTGTTTCCTGAGGCATTTTTGTTATTCTTCTCACTTCCTGAGCTTATATTATGCTGATATATCTCTCTTCAGTTCCCTGATTTAGACTTAAGAAGGAATGTTGTTGCGTATGAAAATATTTCTAGTATTTTAAAGGGTTCTGAGTTCTTAAAGATGAATAATAACCCAAATATTTTTGCATAGTGGAATGATGGGGCTGGAGGTTATTTTGAGCAAACATAATAAATTTTTAGCTTGTTTATTCATTCATTCATTTATTTTATGAACTGCTTAATCCTAATTAGGGTCGCAGGGAGGCTGGCGCCCATCTCAGCCGACTCTGGGCGAGGGCAGAGTACA
>JAQMYF010000012.1:9193577-9216186 GCA_030014195.1 Neosilurus mollespiculum | reverse complement strand
TATATACTTTAACTGCCACTATAACTGATAACAGGAACTTATTTGCTTTGTGGATGTTACACAACAATAAATGTTATTATAAATTAAACAAATACAATTTGTAATTTTTTAATTGATTAAAACCTATAATTTCTGTAGTATAAGAGAAATAAGACAATCCAGGGCACAGATGTTACAGAAAAATAATCAACTGTAAGAGTTTGTTTTCTTACTTAAATGGGTATTTTCTTTACAGTTCTCAAGCATCCAATAATCTGTATGATATTTTTATTTTTAATGTTTGAGATTCATAATTAAAAGATTTCTTATTCCAAATGAAGAACATATTTCTTTCCTTCTGGGCAAAGGGCACTATAGATTGAAAATGGTTCTAAAAGCGAGATGAAAAAGAGCAATGAAGTCTCCTTATCCACAAAAATAAGTCCTGGAACTACATGAAGGCAATTTTATTCTGTCGACAGCTGAACCTTCTTGAAAATGATCCTTTTATTCATCTTTTCCAAAAATGTACTGCTTTTCAGTAAGAGTTCTTCATTTTGTAATTTATATGAATGGTTGGTAGTGTGTTATATGCTGGTTGTTGGATATGTTGGTTGTGTGTTAAGTACTCTTTGTGCAGAACTAACTTTTGGCACTTTATGTAACAGAAGTCTGGATGAAAAGTTCAGAAACTTTTTTTTTTTTACTTTTTTTTATAGCAGCACCTATACAGAGCTGCTGGGGTTTTTATGTGGAAAAGTGAGATGAAGGAGAAAAAGCAGATTTCTGGGCCTGAGATGGGTTTTGTGTGTGTGTGTGTGTGTGTGTGTGTGTGTGTGTGTGTGTGTGTGTGTGTGTGTGCGTGTGGGTCATGATTTTCCATGGAGAACATTATTGGCTTGTAAACACCAGTGTGTCTAGGCTCAGTGTAGTTATGAAGGTGGAGACAGGAATGTGACTGAAATGCAATTACATAAGGTTAAAGTTTTTTTCTGAAACAATAAGATTTTACAGATGCAGAGTGTTAATATGTATAATTCGCTAATTTATAGAGAGCTAAACTAATTAGCTCTACAGGAAATTGGTTGCCAAATTCAAAAAATTTGAAGCAGAGGCTCCAGACTTAAACCCCATCAAGCTGGTTTGGGATGAAGTGGACAGAAGGGTGAAAGCAAAGCAACCAGCAAGTACAATGGATTTGTAGGAACTACTGCAACAGTGTTGGGAAGAACTTCCAGAACGATATTAAGTGCTCTGCAAAAGGCAGCCACTTTGATGACTCAAATACTCTCATCACTCTTTTTCGAACTGTTTAATCCTACTAGGGTCACGGGGATGCTGGAGCCTATCTCAGCCGACACTGGGCGAAAGCTCAACAGCTGAACCGATCGCCAGACCATCAACACACCCACACAGAACCATTCACACTCACGCTTACACCTAGGGTCAATTTGAAACAGCCAGTTAGCCTGATGTGCATGTCTTTGGACTGTCAGAGGAAACCTTAGTACCCAATGAAAACCTACACAAGCATGGTGGGAACATGCAAACTCTACACAGAAATAATCCGAGCCTGGAAATCAAACCCAGGCCTTTTTGCTGTGAGCCTAATGGGCTAACCACTACATCACCGCAACGCCGTGAGTCAAACATTTAGATTACATTGTGTTAAACAGAACAATTCTGTGACTTCTTTTTTTACCCAACACACCTTACTCAGCCAACCTACATCATAATGTTTCCCAAACTGTAATCCCACATGCAAAGTCGCCATTTTCAGAGCGGTAATGAAGTCATACATGCTGTTGATGTGGTCACCTTCTTCCATTAAGTGATAGCGCAGCTTGAAGATCGGTGTACGAAGTGCATTAAAGTTAAAGGGGACCAAGTTGAAAATAATGCAAGAACAATCTGTGACCTTTTCTGGGTGAGGCTGAGAACTTTTTGAAGAACCTTTGTATGTATGTTCAGCTTCTCTGAACTTTATTTTACTTTACTTTCCTTCAGCTCGCCAAGTTAATCGAGTCCAGTTTGCTCAGTGTTTTTTTTATTTTTATTTTTATTTTGTAGCCATACTGTACTGTTTATGAACAGAGCTGTGACCTAATTTAATATTGGATCCATGTAAAGAGCTAATGTTAGCTCTTTAGAGAAAGAGAGAGAGAGAGAGAGCGAGAGAGAGAGAAAGGAAAGAGACGGCAGCTGTTTCTAATGTTATGACTGCGGGTTGATGGATTTGCATGAGGCTGTCTTTAGTCGGGTAATTAAACGAGAGCAGCATGTTCTAGCATCGTCTTTCACACATCCCGTCCGATCATCAATCTATCTCTTTCCATTTGGAAGAACTAAACGTGCACGGCATACATTTCTAGACTGATTGAAAGCTTTAATGTCTACATAATTTCCCAATTTATTTTTCTTTTTTTCTGTTTTTTTCCCCTAGTACTGCTAAAATCGAGTTCAAATTTCCAGAATGGGTTTTAATTATAATTTTACTGTGTTCATCAAAACTTGGCCCTAAATGACTGAAATGATTTATTCAATGTGTTTGGAACTATAAATATCATAAAATATCAGTAAGCCTCATACATTAAACCGAGTGCCTTTATCGGGGCTGTATTCATCTTTGTCCACTATCGTTCGCATTAAACAGGTAGATACAGTACTGGAGGTGAAATGCCACACAGTTGTGTTTAGTCTCACTCAACCGCGAAGATTGTCGCCAGCGAAGTTTTTCCATCGCACGTCTCATGTGGTCACATCTGCTCAAACAAATTCCGACAAACAAGCCAAAGTTAGCAGGTTGCTCAAGAATGTTCAGAGTAACAACAGACAAACAGACATGTCCAGTAGGGGGGAAAAAAAGACAGACAGGTGTTTGAGAAAAGCAGATATCAGGATTAGTTGACTGAAAAGATTTGGACAGGGATGTGACATACATCATTAACATGGACATGTGTACAAAAACTGTATGAACAGATCTGATATCCCAGCGTGGAGTTTTCATTGGCGGACATTTGAGAAGCTCAGTCTGTACTAAACCCTGCAGTCTTAAAAATAATTCCTGAGACAGATGTGTTTGTAAAATGTACCATGGGCTTTTTAATACAACTCATTATTAATTGAGCTGTGGTAGGGCTGGAGAAGTTGTAGGCACTTAGCCACAGGTGTCCCAGCTGTTTGAACTGGAATAACTCCAGGAATCCAGTTCCTCTGAAATAACAAGCTGCATGTTTCTACCAAGGAACCGAGGAGTGTTGCTGGTTTTTTTTTTTTTTGGTTTTTTTTTTGGAAGTGTCTGGTTTGCATCCAACAGCAAAGCTCTTATTGAACCCGAGTTTTATTTCTGCTTGTTGATATTCTCCTGCACAGACCGTTTGCACAAAGAATTACTTTACGGCTTTGTTTGTAAGGCTTCTGGGTGTCTATTTACTTTCTACTTAGACAGATTTGTTTTTTTCCCCCAAAAATTTTCCCCTCACATACTTGATTTCTCATGTGAACAACAATAAAAAAAAGCCAGTATGTTCCGATCTTTTTGTTGTAATAATAAATGTGCTATTCGTTATTTAAAAATTGCCATTGTTGCTGGTTCACGGTTTAATAAACTAATAAACTCATCATATGACTTTAATTTTGTGCTTATGATGCTATTTATTATTTTAAGTACTTGTAGGTATCTGAGTCTGGTAATAATTTCTTGTTCCCAGACGTGCAATACAACTTCACATGTTACTTAACAAGATGTTCCTCCACAGAATGCAGATATTATATGGGTTTTTTTTTTCTATCCAGCCATTTATGCAGCCACAATAAACTTAAATAAAACTTTTTTCAGTTAGAATTTCTCAGTGCCTGAATTCTCAACAATGTTTTACATTTTGGGCTCCCGAGTGGCAGGTGTAGGACTATGAACCAGGAGAACGCAAGTTCAAATTCAAGCCGATGCTGCAGCCATTTGCGACCTGGAGTCCATGGGAGCTAATTGGCCGAACAAATTGGGAGGGAGGGATGGTGTACACTCACCTCCCTATCACTCATGACGATCACCAGCCAATCATGGGCATCTGTGAGCTCATTCGTACAAGGGGGCGGATAAGCGCTTTCTCTCTGAGTGGTTAGGCCGCTTCTAAATATGCATGCACAGCAGTTAGCAAAGAGGCGGGTGGCAGCATCGAGTGTCACGGAGGGGGCATGTGCATGCTAACTCCCCTCCCTGGTTGCTGGTGAATGTAGAATAGGGAGGCAATAGTTAGCCGGTGGAAATTGGATACGAATAAATAGGGGAGAAAAAATGGGGGAATCCACCCCTCCACCTAATTCAATAATTGTTTATTGTGTATTAAGAGAATCGGAAAATCAGAATTGGCTTTTTTATTATTATTTTTTTTTTCATTTTTGGGTGGGGTCGGGTTCATTACAGGTCTTTTGACATGGGAAAGAAGCTGAGGAAATTTTTAATAAGATCTGGCAACCCACTCTATTATTCAAAAGTCTCATCTATAAAATTACACATAGCAAGCTAATATTTATCTGGAGGGGCTAACTGGGAGGAACTGCCTTGTTGACCTATAGCCTGGTGTCTACAAGTAGGTATGTGAGTTCTGTGTGTGTGTGTGTCTGTGTGTGTGTGCGTGTGTGTGTGTGTGAGAGAGAAAGAGAGAGAGAGAGAGAGAGAGAGAGAGTGTGTGTGATTGTGTGTATTAGTGCCCAAGTCATCAGTGCTAATCATCCGCAGCTTTCCCAGGAAGCCCCCGAACTTCCTACTCAACTTGACCCCATTTCCTGTCCAGGTCATGTAGCCGTATTGTTTTCCCCGTGTCTCTTCCTTTGTGTGCTTATTCCCAGCTCACACGCAAAATTTATTTACTCTTAGAAAAAAGATCGGATTCCTAGCATTGGCTCCTGATTAGCTATGTTGACAAATAGCAGAGTTCCAAGTAGCTAAACTATAAATTTAGCTACAGTTTCCTAATCCCTGTGATATCACTTTGATTATCTGCTTTGATTGAACACCGTACACTTCATGATTAAATCCTGTTATTCGCCTTCCAGAAGTAGATGGTAAGCATTTTTTTTTTAGCTTCATCGGTACTGCTCCTTGTTAAGATCCCTGAAATCCCATCCAGAGTCAGTTTTTGTTTTGTGCCTCGCTTGTTCACACTTTCCTAAATGGTTTCCTATTTATTGAAAGCATCTCTCTCTTCACCAGCTCATATTGAAGCCCATCTACTGGCTTTGTAGTGTTTTTAGTGTCCACAGCTGGCCTTTCCCCGCTGGAAACGCAATCAGTATTTTTAGCCCTGCTGTTTGCTGGGTGCTGAAAGCATCAGTCTTGTGCCACAGAGTGTTGAAAGTGGGATTTAGCATAGTAAGATTCAGAGATTATTAGGATTCCCTCAGGAGAATGAGCAAGCCTATGTGTGAGCATGTGTCAGAAAAGTGGCTTTTAAATTTGCAAATATATCCTGACAGTATTCTGACAGAAAAAAAAATTTTTTTAAAAATGTCCTGATGGATAAATTTTCATTCATTTACATTTTACATTTATATATTTGCCAAACACATTTTCAGAGTGATATACATTTTTGTCTCACTTATACAACTGAGCAGTTGAGGGTTAAGTCAAGGCCCCAACAGTGGCAGCTTGAAGGTACTATGGCATGAACTTAGTGGTACTGGGTCTTGAAATTCGTGGTACTAGGGCTTTGACTTGGTGGTACTGAGGCATGAACTTGATGGTGCTGGGGCTTGAATTTGATGGTACTTGTGCTTGAACTTGGTGGAACTGGGGCTTGACCTGGTGCTACTGAGGCAGGAACTTGGTGGTACTGAGGCTTGAATTTGGTGGTGCTGGGGCTTGAACTTGATGGTGCTGGTGCTTGAATCTGATGGTGCTGGTGCTTGAATCTGATGGCATTTGGGCTTGAACTTGGTGGTACTGGGGCTTAACCTCTTGCTACTGAGAAATGACCTTGGTGGTAATGGGGCTATCACCCAATCCCTGTGATATCACTTTGATTATCTGCTTTGACTGAAAACCGTATACTTTATGATTCTTTCCTGTTATTCGCCTTTCAGAGCTAGATGGTAAGCATTTTTTTTTTAGCTTCATTGGTACTGCTCCTTGTTAAGATCCCTGAAATCCTATCCAGGATCAAGCTGGGGCTTGAATTTTGTGGAACTTGCACTTGAACTTGGCGGTACTGAGGCATGAACTTGGTGGTACTGAGGCATGAACTTGATAATGCTGGGACTTGAACTTGATGGCGCTGGGGCTTGAATTTGATGGTGCTGGGGCTTGAATTTGATGGTGCTGGGGCTTGAACATGATGGCGCCGGAGCTTGAATTTGATGGCACTGGGGCTTGAATTTGATGGCACTGGGGCTTGAATTTGATGGCGCTGGGGCTTGAATTTGATGGCGCTGGGGCTTGAATTTTATGGTCCTGGGGCTTGAATTTTCTTGATCCCCTGACCTTTTAATCAGTAGCCCAGAGCCTTAACCACTCAGCCACCACTGTCCAAATGCCATAAAGGTAAAATGTAAATATACATTCAACATCATACCTGATCCCCGTTAACCTGCCACAGCTTCCTTGTCATTATCTTAAACCAGGAAACACGGATTGCTCTGACATTTGAAACACAATCCTGCCGTTTACAGTTATGACGTTAATCAGCATGCTGTTAAGGTGCTGCTCAGATGCAGGTAACAAAAGCTCTACCAAGCTGTTCACATTTTTAGATTATCAGCACGATTAAATCCCAGTGTTAAATGAACACCTAATTACGTCCTACCAGATCTGTTCATATAAGTCTGGAATGACACAAGAACTAATTTAACCCTGAGGTTTTTGCTGTGCACCAGAATGGCCTGTTGTATTCGATGACGAGGAGAACTGAATGAAGTCATTATGCATCTCGGGTTCTCCAGTGTCTCCATCTTTAGGGTGGGTCCCCAACAACAGGTCAGATTTCCTCCGAAAACAACACACCTCCTTGTTCTGTGTTTTCCTGACATTTTGTTTAAAAAATTGTATTCAAATATTATTAGCACCTCGAACACAATCAGCCATTCACCCTCACTAATGCTTGCTTCTTAACAGAACAGGAAAACTGGTGTTTTTTTAATCTTCGCAAAATGAGCCTTCTGACGGAAGCATAATGGGTAACTGCTGAATCTGGAACTAAGCCAGCTTTTCTGTCCTCCTCCTTTCATCTGGTCCTGCAACACAGAGGCCCCAGCATCCCCGTTGTGGCAGGAAGGTGGATGTGGTTGGAAAGCAACAGGGATGTCTGACTTCCCATAGGTCACGTGAAAGGGAAATGACTGGAGAGTGTGGGTGTGTATGACAAAAGGCTATGCAAAATTCTAGCGAGAGATGTAATGCAGATCCGATTGCAGTCGGAGACCTTTCCTTTAGTTCCTCTCCGTCCATCTGCGGCATTACAGGTAGGGACGGTGCATGAATAATATGTTCGGGATGTTCTCCAAAGGATTATATTGGCCACACAGATAAACAGATGTCCTAAATGCACAGCTGTCTCCCTCCTTCCTGGTGGAGCCTGGGGTAAGCATCCTTTCAGTGACCCCTGACTGTGACATCACCCTCATGGTTTTTAAGTATGCCCTTGAGTAATATTGATAGGTAAAGTTAAGACATGTGTCCCGAAAGCCTGTATGCTGATGACTTTGGCCCTTCTCAAGGTGTCAAAAATTTGTAAAATCATTTCTATTCACACTGGCATGGTGGCGTAGTGGTTAGTATGTCCCCCTCACAGCAAGAAGGTCACAGCACGTCCCCCTCACAGGTTTCCTCTGGGTACTCCGGTTTCCTCCCACAGACCAAAGCCATGTGCATTAGGATTATTGTTTTGCCCCAGTTGTGAGTGTGGATGGTTGTGTGTGTGCGATAGACTGGTGAGCTGTTCAAGGAGTGCACCACCTTCTCCCAGAGGTGACTGAGATAGGCCTCAGCCTATCCGTGACCCCAGTACGACGAAGTGTGTGAATGGATGGATGTATTTCCATTCACAAGAGGCTTCAATGCATCATAACCTAATTCTTTACATGTTCTTAAATGTAAACTAGCTTGAAGTACCTGACTCCAATGAACTGGAAGATAACCCTGTGCACTGTTGGGAGATTGATTTTGCTCCCAACGTGCATGTTGTTTTCTCTAGCGCATGTTCTGTTGTTTACCCATCTGCTCTTCCCAGACTTTGGAATCGACTCAAGAATGTCTGTTCACCTCTGAGCTAAATTTAATGAATCCAACAGCTAAAAATAGCACATGAAATAAAGACGACGTAAACAATGATTCACATTTTCCACCATTGTTTTGCTGTCCCTAAGTGGTCACCGATCCACAGTGTGTGTGTGTTTGTGTGTGTGTAGTGCATGCGCACGCAGACACATTTCACATGATTGCTGTACTCAAGCAACACATCCTGCTCTTCCTCGGCTGCTAGCCCACTTCTAAGAAGACATCACATAAAAGCGTTTCTCTGTACTCTGACCTCTCTGTGTCTCAGTATTGTTTTGTTTTGCCCGAAAAAAATTAATAACCCACAGTTATAGCATATGCTGGACATACACTCAGTGTCGGATTCAGTCCAAAAAATAAAAAAATTACATATATTTAAATTTTAAAAAAAATGTAAAAATCAAAATATATTCACTGAAGATGAATGAATGCAAGAATATTTCAACTCATCTTTTTTTAATCATTTCTGTTCTGCTTTGTAATACACGCTTTTATTCTCCTCCAACTTCATCATGTGCAGACGGAAGCAGGAGACCATAAGGACCCAACTGCACCCTGAAAATTTCCATTAACACAGTCGGGGGCATATTCCCATACAATTTGGCCTTACTATGATCTTACAGCGACCAATCAGATCACCCCACGCAGTTACCACACTTTCACTGCATTCATCCGGTCCTTTTTCATTCATTCTGCAAGTCTTTTTGTGTCCACGTCTACGTCCAACAAATCCACACCATGTATGAACGAAGAGGGGGTACACCTTGAACAGCTCGCCAGACCACTGCACACAAGCATTCACACTCACAGTCACACCCAAGGGAACAACCGGAAAGATTAATGTCCATGTCTTTGGATGGAAGGAGGAAACCCACATAAGCATGGGGAGAATGTGAAAACTCCACACAGAAATGCACTCGCGGAGCCCGGGACTCAAACCCAGATCGAACCCCTTATTGCTGAGAGATGGATGTTCTAACCACTGCCACAGTACAGCCAGTACCATCTAGGGGTTCAACTACTCCGGAATGGGATGCTAGTCCATCACAGGTTACATTCCCAGTATATTTACTGGTTCCCATTTATATTTTTGGGTGGACAAAGATGCACCTGTCCCCCCATCAGTATGCCTCCAGCACTGCACATTCATTGTACCTTTTCTGTCTGGACTTTTTTTGTGTTTCTCTCCAATACTTTCTCTGGTTCCTCTTTGCCCTGTCTCCCATCTCGTCTATTTGTATTACTTTTTTGTCTTGAACCCTCTTCTTCCATCTTTGTCTTTCCCCCTCTTGCATTTGACAAATTTTCTCTGGGTCACTGTTTATTTTTTTATCGTTTCTCTTCCTATTGTATATGGTATTTCTTCTCCTTTGCTCCTCAACTGACACTTTCTCTCTAGCCATGCTTTCCTACAATACAACCTGAAGTAATGAAAAATGTATTAGAATAATTACATCTTTACATTTAACATTTATTTACACACTGCCTTTTTATTTAATACATAAATGCAGGGAAAGTGACACAATAATAAGCTGACTAAAGCCTGCCCATTCTCTGCAGGTTAGAAGTGTAGGTAATACAGTATAGATAAATAATGTAATCCATGCTATAATTGTACATTTATGTGTAAATAAAACCCTTAAATAACATTTTGATCATTTAATAAGTTCATAACTAATATTATTTTAGCACATTAAGGTATTATAGGTGGATTTGTTAACTCTGTCAGACTTGGAACGTGACGGAGTTGACGTTTCACGGAGTTGACATAAGGGCAAATATTTTCCCTTCAGAAAAGTAGTTAAAATCTAGTTGTTGTTTTTTTATTAGTTTCTAGCTGGTTAATTACCTCTGTAAGATGCTTAAATTCACTCCACTATGATTTAAAAAACTTTTCATAATGGAGAGACAGAGTTGACATGACCCAGCTGTGACCATAGGAATATTGACAGTGTTTGTGTAAAATATCAAAAAGATAAAACTTACCAGAGTATGAGTGGTAGTGTTGCATTCAGCACAGCCAGGGATATGAAAACAAGTCCTCAAGGAGACAACTGATCATGTTACTGCCTGATTTAATAAGGTTTATGGAATAATCTGATGGAGTTGACAAAAACAGGGGACACTACTTTGATAGGGGGATTTTTATAGAAAATGTTAGATTTTCACTTTATGCATTGTTTTATATTTTTATAACACTTCTTTTTAATTTGATATGTATGTAATCATAATTTTAAAGTTTTTATTTTTTTTTAAGTTTAAAGTTTTTTTGTGCTGATTAGCATTGTGACCTCTGGCTGGGGACAAATAAAATAACATGGACCTCTTAAACCCAGACCAACATTTTTTATAAAATTTCTCAAAAAAGATAAAACTGACTGCCAAAAAAAGAAAAATAAATTGCATAGGTATACACAGTTCCTTTACATCTAACTTTGTAAGTGTCACTCATGATGAATTTCTGTATTTTTATTATAAATTAGATTTTTCGACATGTTTTGTCCCAACTTTCAAGAATGAGTGAGATATATTTTAATTTTTTAAATGTTTCCACAACAAATTTTCACATCACTTAAAGCCCAGTGGAGGAAGATACTAAAATTATTGTGAGAGGAAAGTTTCAGCCTGAAAGATTTTAGTGCTGATGTGACTTCTCACTTCGTCCTCTGGATCTGTTTATATTGTTAATTATTGAAGAGCGAGATTTAGGTTCCCACCAAAACCTAATTTCTTTCTGCTCTTTGTGAGAGAAACGGCAGTTACTCAGCTTTCCTGTATAAAAACTGAAACACGATGTTCACAGGAAATTCTCAAGCAGTTTCTGGAACAACGGATGGTTATAAAAAAAAAAAGAACAAAAGAAAATAGAAAATGACTTCATTAATAGCTATTTTTGAGACTTTTTGGTAGAAAAAGTGTAATTACTGCAATTTATTTTCATTTTTAAGTTGAAATTTATATCATTACACAAAACTCTTTTTAAGCCACTGAATTGAATAGGATGGTTCATAAATGCTTTGGAATTGTACCAATTAAATAGACTCCGTCAACCCAGAGACTCACAGTGTTGGTATAAGTTATGGAAGAGACTGTGGGTTTGGTATGGCCCTCTGCAGGTGGGGAAAATTTGCAGTTAGGGTTGAGCCAGAGGACCATTTGCCTCAGTTTTGTCTCTACAAGGCCTGTTTTGGATCTAACTGATTTGCAGGGTCGTAATTAACCTTACTAATTAAGGCCAGGTTGTGGGGAGAATGTTGGATAACAGAAACTCACTGTGGGCTGCTGATTGAAGCTCCCAGTGGGAGAGAAGGTGTGTGTGTGTGTGTGTGTGTGTGTGTGTGTGTGTGTCTGTGTGTGTGTGTGTGTGTGTGTGTGAGAGAGAGAGAGAGAGAGAGAGAGAGAGAGAGAGAGCTCGTATGTGTTACACGCATTTGATTGTGTGTTTGAGTGTGTGCGTGTTTATGCACAAGAGGGGGCAGTTTCCTGTTGCCTTTCCAGAGGAAAATAGCCCCAAGCACTCAAAAGCATGCTACTTACCTTTGTTGCTTTACTACCAAACTTCCTCACTTTACACTCCTCTAAAGAAGGTTTAATAAGCCCCAATCAACCACCAGATCTACAGCAGGAACTAAAATGTTCCACTTTTATAAAAAAAAAAAAAAAAAGACTCTTGTCACTGACAGACCTGCCAGTACTCTTTCCTGAGAAAGTAGTTAATGCATACTCGCCCCCTGCAGATGATGTCATGGACTCATTTGCATATTTGTTGTTTTACATGAAGAAAGATATTCTCCCAAAAACACTAAGAATAGTACCGGGTACAGTTATAGAAGGCGTTATGGTTGGCACATTGTAACGAGGGTGCAGCGGATGAGGCTTAGCCGTAGCAGCCATTAGCAGAGCACCGTAGCATTAGAAATAGGTGACGGACAAAGTGGAGAGATTTATACATTGTACTTTATTTAGTTAAAAGAGGCTGACAGTCATACAGCCAGGTCTTACGGTGCTACAGACACTGTTCATAGGCACATAAGTAAAAGAACAGGCGAATTACCTAATGCACAGACTCATTATGAGGAAATCGTAAAAATGGAGACCGGATGTGTAACATATTAAGAGAGGCACACTACTACAGTTCAACACAGTGCAAGAGAAAGAAACGCCACCTTGTGGTGTAAACCAGTGTTACAATTGTGCTCTGACTGTTACATTGTCCACGGTTCAAGTTGGGTTGCATGGGTTTCCTCTCACAGTCCAAAGACATGCACAGTAGGCTAACTGGCTGCTCCAAATTGCCCCAAGGTGTGAGTGGTTATGTGTGTGTAGGCCTTCGATGGTCTGGCGAGCTGTTCAGGGTGTATATTTGAAATAAGGCCCAGCCTCCCTGCGACCTTAATAGGATTGAGTGGTTCAGCAAATGAGTGAGTGAGTAACACACTTGGAAGGGCTGCCCCCTTGTATACATGCGCACACAGGCACTCATGATTGGTGAGTGACGGGTTTGAGTGACATGGAGGTGGACGTATTCCATTTAAAAGTTATTCACCCTGAATAATATATTTCTTTAATTACGAGATAGTATACTAATCAGATCACACGGTTCTGATGTAGTATATCAGGTAAAGTCTGTTGGGCTTTTACACCTGAGCCTAGTATCTCATCAGGCTGGAGCTTATCCCCGGTTTCTGTAGCGTGATGCGATTAGGAGTTCAGCTGCTCCTGAATGGTAGTCCATCACAGGTTACCTGTCCCAGTATTTTTTACTGGTACCCATTTTTACTGCTGCGTGGACATTGGTTTTGTGGACTTCCCCAGGGGTCTTAGCACAGTGGGAGTCTAACTGGGATTTGAACCCACAACCTCTCGATCATGAGCCCAGCACCCTAACCACTACACCACCGGCCCTACTGGTGTACTGACATAGAGTTTTATCAGAATGGAACACGAAGGGAAACGTTTCTGACACCACACACTATTCCTGCATGTGCATAAATAACTGTGATTTTACTGATTGGTAGCTGGGGAAAATACTCATCAGTGATTGGTTGTGATTGGTGGTGATTAGCAGCTGGTCACTGGGAACAATGGGAATGGGTGTTTGGGGAGGCTGCTCTCTCAACACATATAGCAAGCAGCTGTGATGCGAGATGGAGAGCCCTATTGAGTCTAGAACAGTCGCTAACTTTAGCACGGAAGTCCCTTCTTTGTCACCAAGTCACCGATGGGGTTTAAAAATCTAGCTTATATATACTGTATGTCTGCAACACTGGTGAATGTACTAAATTTATATATTCCCTCCACCCCCAACCAAAAATACCATGAATGCATGAAAAGATTACCCATCTGACCAAATCCATTCCCTAATCACCGAAAAAAAAAATCATTCAAGTATTCGCTGCTCATTAATAATGAGCCATATGATGCGTTTGGGAAAATGCTTGATCAGCATAGCACCTCATGATGTTTCTCAACCGGAGAAGAGAGCTGGAACTAGGCTGCTTGGACTTATAGATTACCGTCATGCCATTTGCATGCACCAATGCAGCAGGAAGTGATGCCCTACACTACACGCACATCCCATCTGTTTATGTGTCACACAGTCACCAACCCCGGCAGCTCATTAAATATTATTCTCCCACTGAGATTGCAAACCCCAAACTAAGGTAAAGCTGTATGAAGATGAATACGAGCTAACAGTGACTCACTCATAGATCCAAAAATTTTTCCTTCACCATTGTTAGGAGGTCTCGCTGCCTCAGCCAGCTTGTGTCTTTGGCTTGATCTTTAATATTAGTCAGTGTTCAAGATGCCGTGAGATTAATTGCAGCTGTTCTTCATTCCTTTTTCCATTTCCCAAGTAAACCAGTCTGTATGGCGTCCATGTAATGTGTTTAGGTGTGTGCATGTGGTGACTTAATGCTGATTGAAACAAATTGACATTAAATAGAGCTTTACAATGAGAATGCAAGGTCTGTTCCAGCACCATGAGAGGTCTTATGTCTGCCATGCATTTACTATCCTGAAATGCTGGAATCAGGGATGAATACCAATATTTTTATTGCCTATTATATTTTAAAGCTGGTTGCTTCTCAAATGCAAGTAGTGCAGTAATTAGTTGAACAAAATTCCCTGGGGTTTTTCACTCAATATCAACTCCAAACAGTAGGACCTGTGGCTTGTCCTCTGCTTTCCGATGCTGTTTCTCCACAGGAGGAAACATTTTCTGTTGTAGAATTTGCTTTAGAAACCACTAAACCCTTGCTTTTAGAACCAGGTCTGCATTTGTACCCCATTTGCTTCTTACTACTGACATTATTTGCATCTTCTTCTGTCAGGATGTGTAACCAGTGTAATTAAACCAATATGTTAAAGTGGGTTCATGTTGCCTTTACAAGGCCCTTACAAGGATTTTAAGTTGGATATTTATGGTGTGTGAATACTATAAAGCATCTACCTAGGGTACACACATGTTTAAACCCACTTTAATATCTTCAGTCTAGCGATAAATACATTTTTAATGCATTCCTGGTCAGAAGCTTCAAATAAAATTTTCATGAACTTTATCAGGGTGGTACGGTGCCATAGTGGTTAGCACGTCCGCCTCACAGCAAGAAGGTCCAGGCCTGGCAAGGGCATTGCCGTTTGGAGCTTTACAGTGTGCCCTGCAATGCTTTCGTGAGCTGTTCAGGGTGTACCCCGGCTTCACCCAGTGTCGGCTGAGATAGACGCCAGCCTCCCCGCCACCCTAGTAAGATTAAGTGGTTCAACAAATGAGTAAGAGCGAGAGAGAACTTTATCCAAACAATAGTGCATAACCATTAAAAATGAAGGGTCCTAATTATTAATGATGTAATAGCAAAACTAACCAGGATTTTAATTTCAGACAACTCTTCCAGAAGACTTGTAGTTATTAATAAGGTCATTTGACATAAGAAACATAGACATGTACTGTCTATAAATAATGAAGTTTAACTGTTACTGTTACTACCCTGAGGTTTTATGTAACAGTGCATCCTCTAGTGTCTTCTTATACCACACCATGTAAAAGCCATGTAAAAGATTAAAAACCATATGGGTAAGGTTCATTAAAACTACCCCATGGTATAAATAGTGTCCACTGGCTGTAAACCTGTTAATACTGGGAATATTTTGATTATTATAGTCTCTTTTGAAAGAGCAGGAGCAGAGGTACTCAACTTTGTACACTTTTATTCAATTCAATCAAAATTTTCTTTGTCACATACAAATTATACACAGTACAATATGTAGTGAAATGCTTAGTATGACTGTCCAAAATGTAAGAATAAACTATCAAAGCAACAAGAAGAAAAGAACAATAACTAAAATTTTTAAAGGATTTTTAAAGGATTTAAGGGTCAGTTAAGGCTTTTAAAGGTCATATAAATATAAATATAAATATAAAATATAAAATGCAAAAGGAAACTATATATTTTATGGGTCTTCCACAAATATTTCTCCCAATAACAGCCCTTTGAAATGACCCAAAACCTCACATTTTAATTTTTTTTATGTCCATGGGCATTTTACGCATGTTTAGACATGTTTTTTAAGCATTTGGACCAATCATTACTTCATTTTTTAAAGTTTTCATGTGTACTATACAGTCATTGACAAAGTCTTGTTGCACATGTGGACATTTATGTATAAAAGCCCATATCTCACCAACCTATTAACCGATTTTAATCAACTCTGACTTATAACCCTCTGATGGTACTGAATAATATGTGCTAGCAGCAGTATTGGAAATAAATTTCTTCTAATCTTTACAGCTGCTTAAATATAAACATTCCCATTTTTGCCTGCACAAAGGTTTTGTCGCAAAAACGTAATTTCACTTTCAAGACTATATTTATTACAGAAAAATAATCAGATGGCCTTATTTATAACTAAATATATGATATTGTAGCAAATATAAGATACTATTGAAAAATTCCTCTGCAAACATGGCCATGATCGTACCAGACTCCCAGGTGCTTGTCGTGATGAATAATTACCATATTAAAAGAATCAGACACTTTCAATATGTTCAAATTACAAATAATAAAAAATTTTAAGTGCTACTAAAAATTCTTGACACCCAAGACACTTAGGTTTTTGTTTTTTTTGTTTTTTCAAGACACTTGTAATCCATTTTTAATACACAACTAAGCTATTTTAGAGGGCAGCTCGTTTATCAAATGGTCAGACAGTCTGTTATCAACCCTGTGGTGAGAAATCTGAGCCACCTGTAGGTTTGAAACATAATGGGAAGCAATAATCTGTTGATATTTGCGTCTGGTAATGTTCCCACCCATCTTACATAGCTTTGTGATACCTATGTACTGGAGGTGACCTTAAACCATGATGTTTCACTTTCATTCATGATTGCTCTTCGGGGAACTCTGGGTCCAGCAATTTTCTTGATGGACAGTAACAACCTTGCTGGTGTAGCAATATGATATTAAATTAATAATTCATCCCAAATATAATTTTTTTTCTCCATGTGTCTGCTAGTAACAGTTTCCACGTGTTCGGGCCTTGGGAAGCACGTCATGGGGTTCTAGCTGTGTCTTATACAGGACCTGTATGGTGGATGGTGACCATTGCATGAAATATGATGTAGGGTTGATGCTGAAGCAGACATCGCTAGCTATGAGTCCTAATGGAGCTTTTGAGGGAATCATCAGAAGGCGAACTTTTGTGCAGCCAGTTGTTTTGTGGAGTTTTCCTTGCGTGAACGAGCTTACCTATGTGTACCAAGGGGGTCTGAAATTTCTTAGTAATGTTTGCAAATTATTTTTATTTGCTTTTAGATGATCTTGAAGGTTTCTAAATTTTTTGCAAAAAGATTTTATAAATGTATATTTGTATACGTATATTTAGTTAATAAGCACTTTTCATTATTTTTTTTTACTAATTTTACTAATTACTTTGATCCAGAAATTGATGTTGCATGATTGTAACAAGTCTTTTGTCCAGCCTAGAACAGATATATTCGTCTTTTATTATCTGTAAAAATTATATATAAATTTACAATTTCCTGTTCCTTTTACAAAACAATCTGTATACTTGTAGGATTAATGCAAGGCATAGTTGAATAAAATCGATTAATTGGTTGGTGAGATATAGGCTTTTATACATGAATGTCCACATGTGCGACAAGACTTTTGTCAATGACTATATATGTTTACCTATAAGTACATACCAAATTTCCTAATTTTGCTGCAGCCTATGTTATGATGACAGGGCTGATAATTAGCATTCTGATCATATCTGTTGCTCGGTATTAACATGCTTGCTCTTTTTCCGGCAATAAAACAATGAGGTGTGTAGGACGGCATTTTCTGTGATGTCTGTCTTCCAAATATTCCACTCACTCGATTCCAAAACATGTAACTCATCATTTCCACCATTCTCCTTCCCTGTCATCACTTCTGTAAATCATGGCTCCGAACATTGACCCGTACTTCATCTGCCATCAAAAGTATAAATAGACGAGTAGAATCCAGATTTGGCTATCACGCTGGATTGTTGTTACTTGCCATTTGTTTTATAGGCGCATCTTTAACACGGCCTTATGGCTCAGATATTTTTACTGGCTTGAAGGAAAGTTCATCAAGGAAGTAAAAGGATAAAAGTTATTTTAAATGTAATATTAAAGTAAAAATCATGCCACAATGAGAGGTTAAATGGTAATTAAAATACCAAAATTGTTCCCCACAAAAAGGACAAAGCCCCAGCTAATTATTTTATATAAGTGCATTTACTATGGCATATATAAATGTTCTTTATTTAGAAAATGCATGGATAAGGAAAAATATACATACTCAGCTTTAAACTAATGTAAGCCATGTGATTGGACCGCATCATGTCACCAACATCATGTCTAGTCACGATGGTGGCTTTTGGGAAGGAGGACTGAGGTGTGAGGATGGACTCGTGCAGGTTTTAAATGATGATTTACAGTGGTGATGACACACTATGGGAGCAGTGGAAAAGTTAACTAACCGTTTGTTCAAGAATGGAATGAGTGGAATGATGAGTTTCCATGATAAAATTTGTAAATCACAGAGCTTACACATCCGCTTTCCCACACACCTCATAAAGCTGTTGTGTGCGAACATCAGAGCGACCTGGACATGCGTTTATGGTTAGATTTACACATTATTGCACAGCTTTCGATCCAGAACTGTTCCTAAATCCCACCACATAAAAATCGTTTCAGTTCTCGATTTCTTTCTATAAATACAATTAAGTATTGCTATGGGACACCATAAAAAAAAACAGAACACGTTTTCATTTTGTGTACATCCAAACCTCATAATAACCTCTTTATACAGACACCACATCTGCCTCCAAATGACCTCACCTGGAGAACGGGGCATAAAACCAACATTGTTTCTTATTGCTCCCTATTGTTTAGTACCTTAACAAGGTTTTCCGTTGGTGAGATATCTTACTGCATTGTTTGTACCCATAAAGTTCTTAATCAAGTTGATTTTCCATGGCATTGACCTTCGAGAAGAGGTTTTTATGGTAAAAGTACATTTGTAAAAATATATCCTGGACAGGCTTGCAGCGGTTCAAGCATCTATCACAGTTCCTGAATGGGATACTAATCCAGTGAAGGACCAAAAAGGCATACATAAAGAGGATTAGATGTTAGAGAAAACTGAAGAACTTGAAAGAAACCCACAAGGACAAGGTTAGAACAAGCAGAACTCCACACAAAAACTGCTCATGAACACTTGAACCAGAACAACCGGAACAAGTTGTGTTCTCGTCACAACTGAGTGTGCAAAAGATTTGTTCCAGAACATCTTCACACCAGTGGTTGAAACTTGCTCCACTTTTTGATCAGAAAAAGTTGTTCCAGAACATTTTGTTTGGACCACAACTTGCTGTCCAAACACAGTCAGTGACAAGTAGGAGGGTTTACATGTGTGCAGTGGTGTCCATCATGGTTATTAATTCCTTACGCAGGCTTTCGTGGCAGATGGGAGGTTCTTCTCCAGTGGTTTGCTTGTGTGTTGTCCTTCTAACTTCCTGCTTATGGTTATAGCTTTTACAATTAACACCATTGCTATGGAGTTTGTAGAGGAATGTTAAAATAAGACATTAATAAGACATTAATAAGAAATTAAAAAAAAAACTTTTTCGGGCTCCCGAGTGGCGCATCGACATGGTGCGTAACTATCAAGTTGGAGATCACAAGTTGAAATCCAGGTTGATGTCATAGCCATCTGCGACCAGGAGTCCACGAGAGCTAATTGGCCAAGCTCTCAAAGGAGGAAGGGATAGCATACACTTTCCTGTCACTCATAGTGATCACCAGCCAATTCATAGGTGTCTGTGAGCTTATTCGTACAAAAGGGGCGAGTGTGTTAGGCTGCATCCAAATGCGCATGCGCAGCAGTTCGTAAAGAGGCGGGTGGCAGCATTGCATGTCTCGGCTTACGACCCTCCCTGTTGGTAGTGGTTGTATGAGATAGGGCATTACTTGATGGGTGGGAATTCGATACGACTAAACATTAGGGAAGAAAAAATTGGGGAAAATAAAATAATAAATAAATGAATACTTTTTCTCTGTTTCCATATAAGCATTAGCTAAAGGTAAAATCATCATAACTCAGCTAAATATCATCCAATACCTTTGAAATAAATAAATCAAAGGTTAGAAATAAATTTATTTTCAATTTAGTATTTTGCCATCAAGTGCCATGGTTTGCAAGATCCAACTAGCTGTCTCCACCTTACACAGTCTTGGACAAGGGCAGATTCTTGTCCCCATGAGAGACCATCTCTTTAAGCTCAGCTTCACTTGTCCTACACCAGGATGTTTTTGGCCTGTCCCTCCTGTTTTTGCCTAATGGTGTCCATCTCTGGGCAGTATTTGGAATCCTTTCACTGGACATCCTTTGTACATGGATGTCCAATGAAAGGATTCCAAAAACTGCCCAGAGATGAAGAATATTAGACATGAATTTATAGACATGAGACATGGGTTTATACATTAAGTGTGTTCGGGGTTTGCAGCACAGTCTCAATCTTTGAAAACTGTTCAGCCCAACAAGATTTCAAAAGTCAGTGTTGCAGTTAATTTCCTTCTGCTCCATATTACGCTCAAAAACACTCGACTCTTTTTGATTTTGAGTTTTTTGACATGCATTCATGTATACAGGACTTTTTGGCAACTGAATTTGGGTAACCACATAACACACCTCCTTTAAGATCAATTGTAAATTGGTATATACTATCCTTCATGAAGTATTGATTGACCAGGCCATGAAGACCATCTGCAAGGGCCTGATTACTGTCTCTGAAACATACTTCACATACTTAAAGACCTAAAGACCTAACATTTCTCTGCAAGTTGTACGTGTATAAGTGTGCATGTGACAAATAAAACTCTTGAATCTTGGATCTTGAAAGAGGTCAATACAGTTAATGAAATCAAAATGACAGTGCCCCCCACCCTCACCCCTCTCCTTCCAACCCACTTTTATCCGTGCTTTCATCATTCCAGCATTTGGTAATAAAATTGTTATTAAAAAGTGTCAGCACATGCTCAGCAAATCGCACGCACTATAAATAGTATAAATAGTCTCATGGAATTTGGGGAAATGTTTGGCTTTTACCATCAAGTTGCTGGTTTTTTTTTTTTGTTTTGTTTTTTTGGGGGGTTTTTTTGCTCTCGTTCTTCTCTCTTTGCATTGCTTGTCATTAGCAGAACGATATTCTTGGGGAAGGATTTTTCCATTGGAGAGAATCAAAGCGAGAAGAGGAACAGAACTTTTTGCAAGACAGAAATGCAGAGCTCTCATCTTACAAAATAGGGTTGGAAAAAAAATTACCATTCCTTAGAGGTCTTAAAGTGCCATGGTGTTACAAGATTTTGTTTGGGTCAATTAGGTTTTATAGCCCTGACTGCTCAAACCTAGCCACCAAGCCTGAAAGACTAAAAGACTCAAAGTGTCACACTTTTGTTGTGCACATGGTGTACAGAGGACATGAGAGGCCCAGAGTGACTTCAGAAACGTGCTAAGATCCAGTTCAGTGAGGTCAGGAAGCTTGCAGGGCCTGGCATTTGTGTGCCTGTTAGCAATGAAGTAGGAAAGTTGTAGTGAAATGCAGATGACTCTGTTATATCCTACAGGCAAGAAGCGGTTTGACTGTAGTGCAGGCAGCTGGAATTCTCTGAAATTCTGGGCTACATCTGGCCACACACTATGTAGTGATGTAGGTGTACTACTACTTGATGTAGTGGTACTTGAGAAACTTTATTTTGGCAGATGGTGCCATAAAATCTAGCTTAATGCGAATGCCGTTCTGGGAGTCAGAGCAATACGAGTACATATCAAATTGTTATAGTCGTCTTATATACCACAGTGATTTGTCAAAGTTTACAATTTTTTGTATATTAAAGACTGAAATGCTCTACTTTTTTTACTTTTTACCTTTTTTTATCAGTCTGTTCCTGTTATAACAAGTTACAGCAACTATCATTCCCTCAGTAGCCTTTTCTCTTTCTCTCTCTCTCTCTCTCTCTCTCTCTCTCTCTCTCTCTCTCAAGTGCAAAAGTCTCTGTGCTTTATTCTTTTGCTTTATTCATTCGTTTTTATTCATTTGATGCTTAATCCTACTCCCTAGTGCCGCAGGGAGGCTGGAGCCTATGTCAGCCGACTCTGGGCTAAGGCGGAGTACACCCTGAACAGCTTGCCAGTCCATCACAGACCCAACACACACATACACACACACACACACACACACATGTGCACACAACCATTTACTCTCACTCTTAGGAGCAATTTGGAAGAGCCGATTAGCACGTCCTTAGACTGTGGGAGGAAATCGGAGTGCCCAGATAAAACTTATAGTAAAATTATAAAATTACCTTTCAACCAAAATAACACTGTTAGTCTTTCCACCATGCTAAAAACCATGATACTAAACAGACAGAATTTTTAATTTTAGCATTATGTAATATTTTAGCAAATGTCTTTGATTAAAGTGACAATACTTTTTTTTTCCCCAGTTTTTTTATTTGTGGAGGCTATCTTGAAAAAAGAGATGAAATTTGTGTGGCCGGGGAAATATTGCAATATAGTATCTCTTAAGGATCGCTTCAGACCAAATCTGGTGCATGTATCACCGTGTGACCTATTTTGTATTTATGTAAGAAATAATAATGTACTAAAAGAAGCACATTAATATACACCTGAAATTAAAATGGAGATAAAAATTACTATCAGAGGCTCCCGAGTGGCACATCGACAAGGTGCGTGACTATCAACCCAGAGATCGCAAGTTCGAATCCAGGTTGATGCCACAGCCATCCGTGACCGGGAGTCCATGGGAGCT
>JAQMYF010000012.1:9133983-9148392 GCA_030014195.1 Neosilurus mollespiculum | reverse complement strand
AGATAGATATATATATATATATATATATATATATATATATATATATTTCACATGTTCATGTTATATATATAATTAATATGGGACACAACAGGTTTATACCTGGTTCAGAGACTAATCAAGTAATACGTTTTATTTAGACATTTAATTGACCTAATGTCTAACATGCATATAAGAATATTAACAAGCTGTCAATATTTTCTTTTAAATGTAACCTTTGTTCATGATCATATACTTCACACAGTTGATTTTTGTAGTAAATAGCGGATGTGTTATTATTATTCATTCTTTCATTTTCTGAACCGTTTAATCCTAATTAGGGTCATGGGGAGGCTGGCGCCCATCTCAGGTGAGGGTGAGGGCAGAGTACACCCTGGACAGCTCGCCAGGCAATCACAGGGCAGAAACATGCTGATGGCAATGCAGCCTACTCTTGATGAAAAGAGAAAATCTACCACACTTCATCAGTATATTGCTCCTCTGTAAATTAATGCTAATTTATTCCCACCTTTTACACTACCCTTATCTGTACATAACTGCTCATATAACTTATTTGTACATAATTTGTACATTTGTACAAGTACCACCTTTTTCACTGCCCTTATCTGTATCTGTACATAACTGCTCCTAACTGTATTACTACTGTATATATTTCACTTGCTGCTCTCTGCACTTCTGATTTGATGCTAAACTGTATTTTGTTACACTGTATTTATACATGTGTAATGACAAGTGTGTAAAGTTGAATCTAATCTAATCTAAACATGGCCGGCATTTGATAACCCAGTTAGCTGCACTGGGAGGCATGTGAAATTATTCTTTATTAAATTTAATACAATTTACCACACATTATAATCAATATTGCTGTAATAGCATTTTAATAATGCAAGTTGAATTTCATTTCACACCTTAATTATAAGAGTCTGGCATCAATACATAGAATACATATATTCTTAAGTTGCTTAGACCTGCCTTCGTGCAAGAAATGGGCCAAAATTTTCTTCGTAATTGTGAAAATTTTGCCAAAAATAAAAAAGCGCAGGTTGACACTGTATGTATGTATATTATTTGCCAGCACTTGTAAGGTCCCAAGATGGCATTACTTAACTGAACATTTATTCTAAAAGGGCTTAACAGTGACAAGCTATCTTTCTTGAGTCATTCATGAGATAGCATGCTATCTTTCTTGAGTCATTTATGAGATAGCATGCTAGCTTGTCACTGTTAAGCCCTTTTAGAATAAATGTTCAGTGGTTATTCACCTTTAAATTTAGTGATGTGGTCCTCAGTGAAAATGGGTTTGACACCCCTGCTCTAAAGGATTGATGCACAATAAGTTTGCATTTTGTTGTCTTCACCCACAATTGATGCACAATAGGTTTGCATTTTGTTGTCTTTACCCACAAGGATTAAGGCACCTTTTGGGACCATTTTCTGAGTCCGTTATGTACAGAATGATTTATTATACAGCACAGAAAAAAAATTGCAGTAATTAGTTTAACAGCACCGTGTGATTCATTTTCTATAAATGCAGCCCTGGCAGTAGTTTTGACTGTAAACCAAATAATGTTTGTTTACAGGTTCACATTAAAAAACAAATACATTTTAATTTCTATAGTAGCTATTAATTCATGGAGACTTTGACAGATAGTCCACATAATCTAGCTTCCTAGTAAACATTTATTCATTCATTTATTCATTTTCTGAACAGCTTTATCCTTTATTAGCTTCCCTGGGAGGCTGGAGCCCATTCCAGCCCACTCAGGGTGAAGGCAGGGCATACCATGAACACCTCACCAGTCCATCGCAGGGCAAACACTCACACAACCATTCACACCTAGGGCCAATTTGAAATAAACTATAAGCCTAATGTCTTTGGACTATGGGAGGACCTGGAGGAAACCCACACAAGCACAGGGAAAAAAGAAATGCCCTTGCTAGGCACGGAGCTCGAACCTAGGACCTTACTGAGGCAGAATTGCTACAGAATTCCACTACACAACCATGGGGCCATAATAATAAACAGATTTTTTTATCATTAAAAAAAACACTTAAGTCAACTGTGTAGGGAGTCAGGGTATGCCCTGAACAGCTTACCAGTCCATCGCAGGGCCAGCACACACACAACACTCACATCTAGGGGCAAGTGGGCACATGTGCATGTCTTTGGACTTTGGGAGGAAGTTGGTGTATCAGGAGGAAACCCATGGACACAGACAGAATATGTAAACTCCACACAGAAACTTCCTCGTCAAACCCGGGACTTGAACCCAGGATCTTTTTGCGGTGAGGCGGACGTTGTCACCACTATTCATCCATTCATTCATTTTCTAAGCCGCTTATTCCTGGTTAGGGTTGCGGGGAGGCTGGTGCCAATCTCAGCTGACTCAGGGTGAGGGCGGGGTACACTCTGAACAGCTCGCCAGGCCATCGCAGCGACAACACACACACAACCATTCACATTCACACTTACACCTCGGAACAGCTAGTAGCATACTGTGCATATTTTTGGACTGTGGGAGGAAACCGGAGTACCAGGAGGAAACCCATGCAAGCACGGGGAGAACATGAAAACTATACACAGCAACGCCCGAGCCTGGGAATCGAACCCGGGACCTTCTTGCTGTGAGGCGGATGTGTTGTAGATTTGTTTGTAATAAGGATTGCTAAGTTGGTGTAGGGGTTAGCACATCGCCTTACAGCAAGAAGGCCTGGGTTCGATTTCTGGGCTTGGGTGTGAATTACGGTTGGATGTTAAATCTTTTATTTTAAGTCTAGTGTATTTTAAACACTAAGGATTAAACTGCATACTGTACTTCAGTGTAACCTATTGTCAGTTGATACTTTTTAATTCAGATTTTTTTTTTACCTTATATGCCAAGTTATTTGTGCTGAACATGAATTTGACTCAGAAATGTTACGTACGTGTCTTTTTAAACGACTCAGTTAATTGAATCCATCTAAATAATCGGCTCACGAGCACGACCCGAATGTTCTGTCCTTTTACCTTTTGATTCCGTCACATTAGATCTCGTCATGGTTATAATTTAAGCGCGTTTTGAATCCTGAACCTGTTATTGCAGGGCTGCTCTTGACAGACACCGCACTGACTGGTTGAATCGAACGAGTCAAATCCTGCGCAGAACGAGTCCGGGAAAGAATCGAGTCAGGGGAAGTGAATCGCAACAGCCATCTGTACAGATGAGATGAATGGGCAGTCGGGTGCTTGTTTATACCTCGGGACGGTGAAGTGAGGGAGGAGTCAGGCTTCCTCTGGGCCTCAAAACCCATAAAAACAGCTGGAAAGCAGAAGCGGACCCTCCACAGCCCCTTAATCGACTCCTAATATCTGCCTTCAGCTTGTCTTCACAGGAAAATGAAGTTCACCGCCTGGTCTCGTTCTCGAGCGGTGACCCATGGATGTCGTTTCCGCCTTTCGCTTTCAGACAGCAGCCAAGCGGATGCGCCTCTTCCCTCTGATGCGGTAAGATGAGAGGAGAGGAGAGGAGATATTGACACAGGATGTTTCGTCTGTGAATGCTCGGTGTTCGGTTTCGGATTCAGCCGACATGTAATGCTCGACGAGACCTGGCCGTTACGTAACACACACAGAAACGCACCGGCTGTGAATGGAGAGGTTCATATTAATAATGCACGAGTCACAGCAGGTTGGTCTTTAACACACGCGCACGTGCCGTTATTGTTTCCTTAGGAAGACATAAACAGACGGTAAACAGGATGTGGTGTCCAAAGAGCTACAAAGACTCTGTAGTTCACAGACCGGAACTTATCTTTTTGATACATAATTTCTAAAATGTATCAAGGCCTATAGTGCACGGGCGCGTGCAGCGGGGTTACTTCAGGGCACACTATCAGCAGGCACGCGCTTTCTTTCTTTCTTTCTTTCTTTCTTTCTTTTTACACGACTGTGTTTGAACCGCAAGGATGACCGTAAAAGTGGCTGCGTCAGAGCAGGCTGATTAATGCCTGAGCACTTTTGCTGAATGCAGAGGGTTCTCTCTCTCTCTCTCTCTCTCTCTCTCTCTCTCTCTTCTTGGAGTTTTAAATAGAATTCACAGGCGACTTTCTATCCTCCCTTTTTTTTTCTTCTCTCTCCTCTCATTGCATCAGTTGCGGAAATCTAACAGCCCCACACCCTTATCATCATATTCAAATCATCTGTTACACAGCAGAATCCCAACGCCTTGTGTTCACCTAACACTGCATTCAGAATTAAAGCTACCAAGTTTTACTTACTGCTAAGGTGGTAACATCAGTGAGACATGTTTGTACTTTTCAATGCACATTCAGTCAGTGCTGTCTTTTTTTTTTTTTTTTTCCCAAGATTATGTCTGAAATTGTTAAATAGGTTGGTCCGATATTTAAACCTTTCTTTGTTGTGAGGTATGTTCATGCAGCTGTTAGCACATCAGCCTCACAGTAAGAGGGTCCTGGGTTTGGCAAGGGTGTTTCCTTGTGGGGTTTGAATGTTCTTACACGCTTGTGTGGATTTTCTCTGGGTACTCTGGTTCCTCCATCAGTCCACAGACATTCACATTAGGCTACTTGGTCCTAGGTGTGAGTGCAACTGTGAGTGTTTGTGTGTATTTGCCCTGCACCCCGCTTTCTCCCAGAGTTGGCTAAGATAGGCTCCAGCCCTGCTGCGACCCTGATAGGATTAAGCGCTTCAGCGAATGAATGAATGATTCTTCAGTGTTTGATAAATGATTAAAGAATTAATGTTTCTTCATAAGTTCCAGCCCCTCTCGAGATGGGTGGTTCCAGAGCCCAAGCTATGTGTCGAGGTGAATCCGACTATATCTAGTCGGTATCTCTCAACCTCGCACACCATCTCAAGCTCCTTCCCCGCCAGAGTGGTGACATTCCATGTTCCAAGAGCCAGCATCAGTAGCCGAGGATCGATCTGACAGAACCCACATCTTCAGCTGCCAACCAAATCACAACACACCGACCCCTATAGCCGGGACCTCTAGCTCTCATTGGAACGATTCGCAGCTGAGTGCGAAGCGGCAGGGATGAGAATCAGCACATCCAAGTCCGAGGCCATGGTTCTCAGTCGGAAAAGGGTGGAATGCACCCTCCAGGCCTGGAACAAGGTCCTGCCCCAAGTGGAGGAGTTTAAGTATCTCGGACTCTTGTTCACGAGTGAGAGAAGGATGGAGCGGGAGATCGACAGGTGGATCGGTGCAGCCTCTGCTGTAAAGCAGAGCTTGTACTGGTTCGTAGTGGTGAAGAGGGAGCTGAGCTAAAAGGCAAAGCTCTCAATTTACCAGTCGATCTACGTTCCCACCTTCACCTATGGTCATGAGCTTTGGGTAGTGACCAAAAGAACAAGATCACGGATACAAGCAGCTGAAATGAGCTTCCTTCACAGGGTGGCAGGGCTCTCTCTTAGAGATAGGGTGAGAAGCTCAGCCATCCGGGAGGAGCTCGGAGTTGAACTGCTGCTCCTTCGCATTGAGAGGAGCCAGTTGAGTGGCTCGGGCATCCGATTAGAATGCCTCCCGAACGCCTCCCTGGTGTGGTGTTTCAGGCATGTCCAACCGGGAAGAAACCTCTGGGTCGACCCGGAACACGCTGGAGGGACTACGTCTCTCGGGTGGTCTGGGAACACCTTGGCGTCCCCCGGAAGAGCTGGAGGAAGTGGCTGGAGAGAGGGACGTCTGGACCTCACTGCTTAGGCTGCTGCCACTGACCCTGGATTAAGCGGAAGATGATGATGATGATGATGATGATGAATGTTTATTTCCTTTGATTCCACTTCCTCATTCCCATCCATGTAATTGAAGCTCCACCCCCATGATGTCTCATGGTCTGTCAAATTGATAGTCTATAAAATGTGTGACAGGAGGTCCAACAAAAACAAAAAACAAGCACTCAGGACCTGGCAATCAGCTTTCTGCAGAGTTTTTCTTAAATGTTATTATTAATATTTTATATACCTTCTAGACAATTAAAACAAGTATTTAAAAAAATATATTGCACCTTTAAAGGCGGTAGGGCCACTATTGCAAAATTAATTAATGCTACAACCCATCCACTTTTCTAGATAAATTATGCATACTAAACCTACAACATGTGCATCCTTAAAAACACTTTCAGAGCATCGTGTTGAATTATACTTAATTACAGTGTTCACATGCATCCACCTGAATTTAAATAAACAAATACCCTCAGAACTAAAGTACTTGTCACTGGAGTGGTACCCTTTAAGGTGAAGGACCATTCAACTAACCTTAAAGCTTTGTTCTAAACACTAGTATGAGCACAGCATCTCAAATAAAAGGAACAGTACAAATTAAAGGGGTAAAAGTTCTACTGCTTAAGTGTTGATGAAAAAGTACAGTTTAGTATTTTTGCCCCTTAGATTGCAGCTTGAGTGTTATTTAAACACTGGGGGATTTCCTGTTGCAAGATAATGTGTATTTAACCCAAACAACAAACACAGAGTTGAATAAAAACCTGGACAGCATTAAAAGTGCATGCAGTTTTTTTCAGCGCTGTGGGTATTTTAATTGAAGACGGTTGGGGATTTATAAAATGTGCCCATGAATCAGAACGTGTTACCATGAGCTGGCTGTTTTTGAAGGCTGTTCCAACAATAGCTGCATTTTATCCATACACATTAAAAATAACCCAACTCTGCTGGACATGGTGAAAACTCCGGAGCTGGGTCACCTTCAGCGTTCAGCCTCCTAAGCACAAGTAAACAGGGCTTTCTTTATCTCGGTTGCATTAAAGTAATCGCATTTCTCTCCTGATAGACAGGAAGAAGAGGCGATGGGTGCGATGGGTTTATATTAATGGACTGTGCTGTAAACATCAGCTGGGCATGCAATAGCAGGTTTACGGATATCGGTTGACTCTGTGTTTGTTTTCAAGTTGTTGGAAGCTATTATTGGAAATAGATTTGCACTTTAGCCTGAAGTGTTGTATTGCATTTGGGATTTCTTTCCATGGATGTGGAATGCTCTTGCTAAGCAGTGTTTGGTGAGATATTTTACTGTATAGGGGTTATGTGCTCCCTATACTCAGGTGTTTACTCAAGTAGTATAAAACAATTGAGCAGAAACAGCATACTGTATTTTACTGCAGTAGTACTGGAGTCTTTTGGTAACCAGTAGTGACATAGCGCTTAATGTGGGAGTATGGGATTTGGGATGTAGCCACCCATCGGATGCGGAAGTCATCCAGGTCTCTATGGAAACCAGAGACCATTGTTGCGATGCCAACATCCTTCATAAGCAAGGCACTGGAGAAGACGGACCTCGTTCTGTTGCTGTCTCACGCCTTTCTACTGAGGCTTAATTAAAAGGAAGGTAAAGATAACAATGCGGGTAGGAAAAGTAATCATAAATCTTTAACTGGTTACGTTTATGTAAATTCCACCCTATGTTTGGATTCTGATTAATTGGTGTCCGAAGGAGCTTAAAGAATGAATGATTTAATGTGTTGCGTGGTGTTTGGGAAGCCGTATATATCCTGCATCTGGTGTGTTTCTCACACACTAATATATTGAAGTTGAAAGAGAAACACACTACTTGCAGCACCTTGCTGTTCTCTATGATGAGCCGACATTAAAGCATAAAGGCTAAACTGAGGTCTGTATCACAGCTGATTAGAGCAGCTGATAACACCTTACTGGAGACACTGGAGAATGTATTGCACTTACTTAACTGATTCATGGCTGGATTGAATTTCTGCATGGATGAGGAGATGAATAAGTTTGCAAGAAGAGATAAATGGATGCAGCACTGACATATAGGAGTATGTTTCAGTTTAGGAAAGTTACAGCTGAAAATGTGAATGGGGTGTTTATTACACAGCAAGGTTGCACTATTAAAGGAGTTGTGTCATGATTTTTACTCAGATTTATTTGCCAAAAAGTCTATTAAGTCTAAATATGCCATGAATGTCCAAAATATCTATAATCTAAATCTAAAATAACTATCTATATTTGTTAAATAATGATATTTCTGCATGGTGGAAATCTTAGTAACTGTAACAATGTGTAAACACTGGAGACTCCTTCCATAAATGTTCATCTCCCTAAAATGCTGATTTTGAGTGTGCATGCTGGACGGCCTGTTTGGCTTTCCCCCCTTTCCATAGGGGAAGCTGTACACCCCCAAAATACCCCCCCCCATCCCAACTAAAAATAGACAAATTAAAAATTGGTGAAAACCTTGTGTTTATGGCCATCTTATACAGCCCAGGGGGGAAAACTTAAACCCGTTATTTGACACTCTGGTGTCATCTAACGTGGCTTTTCAACTATGTAACAACATTTATGGGTCCAAAAATTCTCAAAAGCATAATATCTCCCCTTTAATAGCGCTGCAGTATAAATATTGTTCCATTTCCATCACAGGCTCATTCATTTCTTTCTCAGTTAATGAAACATAATTAGCTACGATTCATGAGCTGAGTGAGAGTGCATTGATTCAGTCTATTATCGGGTTGTTTGGTTTAATGGTTGTTTGGTTTAAGTTCGTGTTTAGCTTTTAAAAATGAATGTGACGAAAAAGCAATCTGACGTGTTTACTCTCTGGGCAGGAAAAAACCTCACAAGTCACATTTTAGTCACTTTGAGGAACACACTATAAAGTTCCCAAATATTAATGATATCAGAACATGATTATCTACTGTATGTGTAAAAATATTACTTTTATTGTTTGTTTGTTAACAATGGGAGTAGTTTTTACCTAACAGAATATTCCAGACAGTGTTCAACCTTTTAACTACAAAAGACTATCAAATTATTTCAGTGAAAATTATAGTGAAAAGAAAAGAAAGAAATTTGGGTCCTTGCACTAATATTACCTTTATATTGCAAGTATTTATAAAAATAAATAATACTTCGCAAGGTTAACATAAAGCTGTAGAATGAGATTTATAATTATTTTATTATTACTGCTTCCTATAGTGTGGAATAAAGATAATAATAATATAAAGAAATTAGTAATAGTAATAATAATAATAATGGACAGCATGATGGCATAGATGTTAGCATGGCTGCCTTATAAGCAAGAAGCTCCTGGGATCAAGTCTTGGGCTTGGTATGGATGTGTCCATGTTGGGTTTGTATCTTCTCCCCATGCTTGTGTGGGTTTCCTCCAGGTACTCCAGTTTCCTTCCCACAATCCAAAGACATGCACATTAGGCTAAATGGCTGTTCCAAATTGCCCCTAGGTGTAAGTGTGAATGGTTGTGTGTGTGTGTTGGCACTGCGATGGACTGGCGAGCTGTTCTGGGTGTACCCAGTGGGCTGAGATAGGCTTCAGCCTCCTTGTGACCCTAGAGTGATTAAATGGTTCAGAAAATGAATGAATATATATATATAGATTATAACAATAGTGTTTTAGTTGTGGCTGCATAACCCAACCCATACTCTTCTGCTCCTGTAATGAGGACACAAGGTCATTTGAAATAGAAGCTGTAAAGAATCATATAACCACACGGGCGTAGGTTTTGCAGAAATCATGTCCCCTGAAAATAGTTTAATCAATGAAAGGCGGTATGATTGAATTACTGTGATAGTGAGGTGAGTGACACATAATGAGCATGCGACTGATGCGTGAGTAAAAATAGAACTCCTTTTGCTAACACTCTGTTTTACACCTGCTGGAATATGTATATTAATAGGTTAGTTTTTATAAATACTGCTATGTATTCTTTCTGAAAAGTCACATGACTAGACCAGCATGCTGCCTTGTTAGTTAATGCAGGCACTGAGACGGGTCAATATGTTGAAATTCTGCCTGTTATGTTTGCATGCTTCAGTGAAATCACCTCACTGTGAACACCCACATAAACACAGCTATATTTAAGCCGCTTAAACCTATAGGTGTTAACACTGTACAGGGGCATCACTGCAGAATGCAGAGTGAACAGCACTATCGATCCTCTAAAGTACTGTACTGATGCTCGTCTGATCCCACATGCTGACTACAGAGTGCTGCAGGCAAATATGTTACACCAGCTTATGGATTCCCATTTTTTCGTAGGTCCCATTTTATGGATTCTGATATGGACTATGAGCGGCCAAATGTCGAGACCATCAAGTGTGTGGTTGTCGGGGACAATGCAGTGGGAAAGACCCGACTCATCTGTGCACGGGCATGCAACGCCACCCTGACCCAGTATCAGCTGCTCGCCACACATGTTCCCACAGTCTGGGCCATCGACCAATACAGAGTTTGCCAAGAGGTGAGGAAATATTGCATCTTTCATGGGACAGTCAACCACGTAGGCTACTAATGTTCACAACATGAACTGGGTTATAGAAATACGAATAATCATGTATATAAAGTAAAATATCTGGGTAAATCTCCATGCATGTGATGTGTGTTTCTCCAACCAGGTTCTAGAGCGATCTAGGGATGTGGTGGATGACGTCAGTGTGTCCTTGCGGCTCTGGGACACATTCGGGGATCATCACAAGGACCGTCGTTTTGCTTACGGACGGTGAGACGTGCCATTCGTATATAACCTGCTATTAAATTTGGAAGTGTCATGTTTTAAGCTGTGTTTGCAGCATTAGCAGATGTAGACACATGTTGCATCACTCACTGTGGTTCTTGTGGCAGGTCTGATGTGGTGGTGCTGTGTTTCTCAATCGCTAACCCAAACTCGCTGCACCATGTAAGGACTATGTGGTACCCTGAAATCAAACACTTCTGCCCCCGAGCTCCTGTTATCCTTGTGAGTTGCCAGTTGGACTTGAGATATGCCGATCTCGAGGCAGTGAACAGAGCGCGACGCCCACTGGCGAGGTGAGAGTAGAAAATCATCCTGATGTCACTGCTGATGCTGTACTACCACAAGCAAAAAATAAACTAATATTAGCTTTGTTCATTGCCCGGAAACTACTGAAACTTTATCCCTATAACAGATGAAGTGGTCAGTGTGAGAAGTGAGGCATTGCAACTCCTGCAACATCTAATGATTTTTCATTAAACTCTGATTTGCTGATTTATTAGGTATGATCAAGTAACTAATATACTACCAGCTCAGTGTATTCACTTAGCCTTTGAACACTGGGCCTCATTCATCACTTTCTTCGTAAGTTTATTCATAAAAAGTTTTTTGCTTTAAAAATATTTTTAATATTTTTTAAAAGTCAGCATTGGATTCATGACGTGATCTTAAATCTAATGTTGGTTCGCTGTTTGTAAATTGAAAGCGTGTGCCAGTTGCTCTAATATTTGAACCTAGGGTCATGTGCGCACACAAATTCTCATGAAAACAGAAGTGGCAGAATCTAAGAGGAGGAAGAATTGTATTTCCTCTGAGGTAAAAATTCTGCTGCAGGACATAAATTACATATATTATATTCAATAAAATGGATAGTGGAGAAGTTAAAAAAAAATTAAAAATCGCCAAACACAGGTGTGCGATGCTGGCAACTACAAGTGTCTATACACACCTTCTCTGGTGTGTAAAGCAGCTTACCACTGGCTGTATATTTTACATACTGTATTAAATATATACTGAATTAGATTTATGTACTGTATTCAAACACATCCAGTGCCTTTCCTGATGTAGAATGTCACTGTAATAAAAAAAAGCCTGGGAAACAGGACACCACATTTAACAGATGTTTCTCAGCCTCGCAGGTGATTTGGATATTAGTTGAGTGGTACTGTTTATGGTTGAGACTCGGAGAGTGTGTACGGTCTACTGAGACTATAATTTTGGCTAGAGCAGCAACAGAATAAAATTTCTTGATTAAAAGCTGTTAGGACTTGTGTAACGATGTGTCTGCAAGTGATATTATACCCACCTGGTCTCCGAGCTCCATGAGAAAACCTCTTGGTAGCTGAAATCGACCTCAAAGTCCGTTTCCATGAATTAATCTTTGAAGATGTATTCTCTCCTCCCTGCACAAGCTGTAATTTATTTGAATTTATTACTCAAAATATTAGAGATTTCGCAACATTACTTCGGAACCAGTGTGTGCTTAGGAGTGCTCTTTAGTGTTCCTGGCTAAGAACAACAAATAACAGATAAGGAAATATTGGTGAATGGCATTTAAAAGTGAGTTAGTGAGACAAGAATGAATGAATAAGGCCCATTATCACTAATTCCATATTCACAAACTAATTTGTCAACCCTTCTTCATTTCAGGCCCATAAAATCTAACGAGATCTTGCCACCAGAGAAAGGCCGTGAAGTAGCAAAAGAGCTCGGTGTTCCATATTATGAAACCAGTGTGGTCGCCCAGTTTGGTATAAAGGATGTATTTGACAATGCTATCCGCGCCGCCCTGATATCACGCCGTCACCTGCAGTTCTGGAAGTCGCATTTACGCAATGTCCAGCGGCCTCTACTCCAAGCCCCGTTCCTTCCTCCCAAGCCTCCTCCACCCATCATCACATTGCCACCTCCCCCCAGCAGCATGGAGGAGCACCCAGGGCGTCTGCTGGAGGACCCACTGTGCGCTGACGTGTTGCTTGTGCTGCAGGAGAGCCAAAGAATCTTCGCTCACCGTGTCTACCTCGCCACAGCTTCGTCCAAATTCTACGACCTTTTCCTGCTTGACCATCGGACTCCTGAGGAGAAAAAAGAGAAGGAGCGGGCTCGGGTGGCTCTTTCTGGTCGGGAGCTACTGATGCGTGCAGCTAGCTTCGATGTTTGTGAGAGTAGCGATGAAAGAGAACGAGCAAACCTGCGCGCCTGTACCAGTGATGGGACACTTCGCGGAGGTGAAGGTGGCCGTCTGCTCCCTGCATTCAGCCGAGCTTTTGTCAGTGTGCGGGAGGAATTGGTGGATGATCCCTTGACCTTTAACTCCAGGCCAATGATGGTGGTGCATCTGGACCCATCCATGCAGCTGGGGCCATTCCGTGCTGTTTTGCGCTATCTCTACACAGGGAAGCTGGATGAACATGAGAAGGAACTGATGCAGGTGGCTCATATCGCTGAGCTGCTTGAGGTTTTCGATCTCCGTATGATGGTGGCCAATATTCTGAATGATGAAGCTTTTATGAACCAGGAGATCACCAAGGCCTTCCACGTGAGGCGCACCAACCGGATCAAGGAGTGCCTGGCTAAGGGGACCTTCTCTGGTGAGAAATGTCTGAAACATACAGACTTTTATTCAAAATTTCACATTTTGTAGGACAACATGAAACCGAATTATCTGAGGAAAGAAATCTACATGATAAAAATAAAACAGTTGAGCTCTTCTGTATAGTAATTAATCCATCAGCTAATACAGTATTTTATAATAAGGACTGATCTGAATACACACACACACTATACTATATATACCTATATACATATATACACACTACAGAATTATTGGCACACAACAGTGAGACAGTGCTTAACGTCCACGCAAACAATTGTATATTCAATCTCTTTACTTTTCCTTTAGCAATAATCTTAAAAGTGTGCGGAGTCATGCTGAGAGATACCACACCCACCTGGTCTTTTCTGATGGTATAAACATGGAAAACTGTTTTCTAATCCTTCACCATGGGGATAGAAAAGACATAATTTTGTTGATTTATGTTTTTAATTATTTTATTATTATTATTATTATTATTGTGTTATCAGTATTAAAGGGGCATTTTCTGAAACATATAATAAATTATATAATTGCTTTTCTCTTATTAGACAGTTGAAAGAAACTATAGATAATATCTCTTACCCCTGGTAGTCCTGTTTTTCTGTGCACATGAAGCAAAAGAATCCTGAATTCGTTGCAACTTTTTCATTTCCAGCAAATCATACTTCGCTCCAGTCTTATTGCCTAAGCAATCTTATAATTCCATGTATGTGTGCATGTCATTTTCTTGCGTACACAGAGGTAACCCAAACATGTAGACTGTTTGTTATAACTGCTTTTAATTCAAGTCAATAATTTGGAGTCATAAATTTATACATAAACATAATATGATAAATCATTAAAAAAAAAAAAAATTATGTGTGACTGGTCCAATACAAACTGTCAGTGCACGTGCCAAAAATGTGTGTATCATGTGTGTAAGCAAAGAAGCATGCTTGGAGTAGATGTAAAAGAGATGTAGAAATGCCCTCACATAGGTTTGTAATATTCGGCACATAATAAAGGACATTCATTTATTCATTCGCTGAACTGATTAATTCTATTAGGGACGCGGGGAGGCTGGAGCCTCTCAGCTGATTCTGGCCAAAGGCAGCATCACCCTGAACAGCTCGCCAGACCATCACCGGGCAAACACACACACAACCATTCACTCTACTCAAGCCCAAGACTTTCTTGTGTGTAATTCATTTATGTATACTTACAGTATATTTGTTCAATTTAATATTAATGTTATCGATGTTAAAAAAAAAAATATATATATATATATATATATATATATATATATATAATATATTGAGTATATTTTAAGTATAACA
>JAQMYF010000012.1:9117848-9128659 GCA_030014195.1 Neosilurus mollespiculum | reverse complement strand
TATATATATATATTTTATGGTGGGCGGCACAGTGGTGCCGTGGTTAGGGCGTCTGTTTCACAGCAAGAGGGTGTGGGTTCGAGTTCAGGCTTGGGCATTTCTGTGTGGATTTGCATTTTCTCGCTGTACTTGAGTGGGTTTCCTCAGGGTACTCCGGTTCCCTCCCACAGTCATGCACCTTACATTAGGCTAATTGGCAAAAATTACAAATTTCCCCAGGTGTGGATGTGAGTGTGAATGGGTGTGTGTGTTGGCAAATGGTCTGTCGAGCTGTTCAGGGTGTACCCAGCTTCGCTCAGTGCCAGCTGAGATAGGCTCCCTAATAGGAGAAAGCAGTTCGGCAAATGAGTGAGTGAGAGATTGTATGGTGGCGATTTTATTATCTAAACTCCCTCTCTCTCTCTCTCTCGCTTATATACGTGTATATGTGTTTAGTGTACTTTTGCCGCAGTCAACTGAGCACTATATTCTCTGCTCTGCAAGAATGCTTTGTGGGGGGAAAAAAATCTTAGTTGTTTTTTCAGCAGAAGTAAATGTTCCCAAATTAAGCTTTTTTATCCCCCTCTCTGCTTCATCATGATATTTAGCAACTCGCTCATCCACCACCCAAGGACACAAGTGCTCACTATTTCGCCAGCTGGCTTTTTATGTTTTATGTTTTTGTAATCAGACATCCATCAGAGGAGCGAGCGATGTTTGGTGTTTTCAGCACATTTGGAATTTGGGTTCAAGCTGTTTTGTTGAACTAGCTGTTTCCTATTGCTTATATAAGCTTAGGACTTTACTATTTATTTATTTCACACTTTGGTACTCTACTTAAGCTTTTAAACTGTGGGATTTGTAGACTGACAAAAATAACTTTAAAAAAACCTTTAATGAAATTGATTTCACTTAATTTGTCATCTCCAACTGTATGTATTATACTAACACTTATAATATTAGTGTAGTTTTTAAGTTTGGTTGTACGTTTTTGTGGTAGATGTGGTGTTTAAGCTGGATGATGGTACAATAATGGCCCATAAGCCTTTGCTCATCTCAAGCTGTGACTGGATGGCAGCCATGTTTGGAGGACCATTCGTGGAGAGCTGTACTAAAGAGGTACGTAAAAGCTCTTTACTTTTCTGTTTTGTAATCAGCATTAAAGGCAGCACAGTATTTAGAGGTTAGCATGTCTGCGTCACAGCAAGAAAGCTCTGTGTTTGAGTCTCGACCTCGACGAGGGCGTTTCTGTGAGTTTGCACGTTCTTCCTGTGCTTGTGCGGGTTTCCATCAGGTACTCCATTTTCCTCCTACAGTCCAAATACATGCACATTAGGCTAATTGGCTGTTCCAAATTGCCCCTAGGTGTGAGTGTGAATGGTTGTGTGTGCTGGTCCTGCAAATGGACTGGCAAGCTAATCAGTGTGTACTCCGCCTTCGCCTAGAGTCAGCTGAGGTGGGCTCCAGCCTCGCCGTGACCCTAGTAAGATAAACCAGTTTGGCAAATAACTGAATAACCTGTATTGACTCTTGAAAAATGGCTTCCTATAAAGCTGCTTTTTGGACTGAATACAAGTTGTACTAGTCTAGGCGTCATAGAGTGCTTTCTCTGATCTTAGGGGTGAGTTTTAGGGGTTCACTTGCAGATCTCTTACGTACCTTAGAGTGAGTGTATTAGGAAAGGGGATGAAATGTAAAAAATTACAAAAAATATGTAAAAACGAATTTAAAAATGTTTTTTTTCCCTCACATTTATTTTTCAGGTGTTGTTTCCGAACACAACCCGGAGTTGCATGCGTGCGGTGCTGGAGTATCTCTACACTGGCCGGTTCTGTTCTCGGCCAGACCTGGATGCCATGGAGCTCATTGTTCTTGCAAACCGTCTCTGTCTGCCTCACCTGGTAGCACTAACAGGTACACACACACCCAAACACAGAGAGAGAACTATATGTACATACATCAGAAGACACAGTGCTAAATGTAACTGTACCTGGCACTGCTTATTTAATGCAATTTAAGTGCAGCATTAAAGGAGACGTATTTTACCCTTTTTAATTTTTGCATATTATTATACTGAGATGCTTGTTTGAACACTGAATTTTTGTTTAATTGAAAAAAGACCTTTAAAAAGATTATCGTTATAAAATATTAACATTTTAAAAACAATCTGATATATTTAGGGCGTATGCCTTTAAATTTAAATATGTAAATACACTCTGTAAATTCACTCTGATTGGCTAATGGGTTATTCCATACATTTTTAACCAGTGGACCCCACTGTAAGATTGGGAATCGTGCTTCACTGGTGTCTGAAATGAGAAATAAAGGTCTGAAATGGGAATAATATCTGTCTTTTAAATAATGTAAATTAATTGTTTAAATAAAAAAAGGTTCTAATTAAATTCAGATTTTTATGTTAAAAGTGCAGAGCATTATTACAATTAAATTAAATAAAAAAATTTAACTATGCAACTTAGATTACTCATTAGTTTGATTAGAAATATGGTTGTGTAATGAATAATGTAGCAATTTTATTTTATTGGGGTATTAGAGGAATAACACTTTGTACACATTTTTCTATAACGTCACTCCCTGTTTTTTTTTTCTTACTTTTGTAAATATATATATATATATATATATAGTACACAGTAATTCAAATATGTTTTGTGTCGTGTGTGTGTGTGTATATGTGTTTTTCCCAGAGAGCTACACTGTGAGTGTACTTATGGAGGCTGCTATGATGGGAGCTGATATTGATGGAGAAGTACTGGTTTATCTGGAAATGGCTCAGGTAAAATTGCAGGTCCTGCTGAAAGCAATAAAAAATTAGCTAAACAGCTCCAGTTGACACTCGCACGTAGTGGTTAGCACAGCAAAAACGTCCTGGGTTCGAGTCCTGGGCTCGGTGAGGGTAACACCGTCTCTGAGCAATGTAAACACAATAGATTATATCACATCCTATATCATGTGGATATCGATTAGGGTCCAGGGTCAGAAGATCCAGATCCATTTTTACTATTTAACCATTCTCGACTTGTGACCAAATTTGCCCACTGTTTATGCTGTTGCTAGCCATATTTGAGAGTCAGTAGCAACTACCAACATTGCGCTATTAAGTTCCATCACCAACAGCACTGTCAGTAAGATTTTTTTTGATATCTACTAAATATTCACCAATCAACCATAACCATATGTATATACTGTGAGTTGATAACTTTCTTCTTGTCATGTGTGGTGTACGATTTACCTTTTTCTCAGTTCCATGGTGCCCACCAGTTAGCTGGATGGTGCCTCCACCACATCTGTACGAATTACAACAGTGTCTGTCGCAAGTTCCCTCGTGATATGAAGGCTAAATCGCCAGGTATTTGTTCACTCCTTTAAGAAACGACTAATGTGGTTCGTGTAAGGTCTCCCATTGTGTCTGCGTTTTGATAGAACCGTTTTCTTGTGCCTTTTCAGAGAACCAGGAGTACTTTGAGAAACACCGCTGGCCTCCAGTGTGGTACCTCAAAGAGGATGACCATTACCAGCGAGCACGCAAAGAACGGGAGAAAGAGGACTACCTGTATCAGAAACGTCAGTGTAAGCGCAAGTGGCTCTTCTGGAATCTTCCGTCCTCACCCTCTTCCAACTCTCCATCCTCTCCTGGGTCTTCTGCTGTCATGTGATTAGGCAAGGTCAAAAGCTGTATTGAAGTGACGTTAGATGGAAACAAACACATCAGCAGTGACAGCCATTTTGCCAAAAACATACAAGTGACATCATCTAACTACTGAGCAGGAATCCATACCTTTAAAAAAAAAAAAAAAAAAAAAAAAAAAAAAAAAAAAAAAAGGTGAGCCACAGACTGTAAGACCTTTTTTTTTGGATTCCTTGGCTGTTCTCACACACACACACACACACACACACATAAAGCTAATTTTTTGCTATGAAATCACATGAAAACAACCACGCAAACTGGCCGACCTTCCTAGAGTTGGAATTATGTGCAGCATGGACGATCATCTCAACTCTTACATTTATCTTTCCCACTCTTCTGGAATCAAATGACGTATTGGCTCGTCCTGCTCTTGCGGAATGTTAATAGTGGCCGAACGGCCCTGACTGTGATTTTGATGGCAAGTTGTGTATCACTTTTATTGGGGTCTGTTTTTATGACTACCATTTAGACAAGGGCTCTCATGTTTCCTTATAATATCTGGATCCCTCTCATTAATTTACTAGCGAAACTGGAGGTTGAAAACAATAATAGCCTTGCACGTGATCCATTATTCAAAATCATTCACGATTATAATTAAAACAAACAAACAAACAAAAAAAAAAACACTCTGAATACTCTCCGATGTTTGTCGTAACAAAACTCAAGACCTCAAATATCTCAGACTTGTTGCAGTCTCAGTACAAAGTGTGTGCACTTATTAGAGTCTTAACCAAGGTACACTCATGATCGCTTGACTTTAAGAATGCTAAATCTTTCGAGTGTCATTGTGCGAACGCTTCATCTCCACCTGCAACAAAAGAGTCGCATTAAAATCTACCATTTAGATCAGGGGTGTCAAACTTATCCACAAAGGGCCGGGGTGGGTGCAGGTTTTCACTTCAACCAACCAGTAGCCACACCTTCCACCTGTGTGAACCACTGATCTCAAAAAGTGATTGGATCGTGTATTCTATTGTTTGTATGTGGCAAAACCTGAAGCCAGCCTGGTGCCACCTTGGTGAGACCACTTTAATGTTATAATGTGTAATAAGTTATACTCAAAAACCATACAAAAAAGGTGAAGAAAATGGAAATACTTACATCCAAGTTGTGCATTTCACTTTAAAACATTTTAACAGCTCCATTTTGAGATCGTAAAGCAAGGTGGTCTCAACAATATGGCTGCCACCTGGCTTCAAATTGAAACATTAATGTGCATTCTAGTCTTTTTTTCTTTCTTTCCTTTTTTTTTATTAAAACAGTGATTGAAACAGGTGGAAGGTGTGGCTACTTCTTGGTTGAAAAGAAAACCTGCACCCACACCGGCCCTTTGCGGAAAAGATTGGACACCCCTGATTTAGATGCTCCTGAGAAACCACAACACTGAGTGTTTATTGTATTAAGTAAAGTCCACAAGGTGGTAGATCTCCATGAATGAATGAACACTGCACGTCACACACTCTCCGAATGATATTTAAATATATTTACACAATAGACTTAAGGGCAGGCCCATGCCAAGGCCATTTTTATTAGAATGTCTTAGAAAACGGTTTTGCCGTGCATTATAGGGAACACATTGTGCTCGTGTGATGGGCATTTCAAGTATAAACAAAATTTTAGAGCGCTGACGTAACTGTGCAATGTATAGCATAATGCAAGAAAAAAAATCTGAAAATGTATTTTCCTTGTATAAGGTAGCACTAAACACTGAGAAGAACAGTTTACGGAAAGTGAAATGCCACTAGTACTACTTTTTGACCAACAGGGAACCGGTTCTGTTCTGATGGGGGTTTTTTTCACCCTTGGTAACAGCTCACATTCCCCCCAGTATTGAGTGGAACTATTGTAATTAAAGATGCACCACCAGTGTATTGTGTATTGCCCAATACACAATACAGAACAGCCAATGGAAGTAAACAGTAGTAGCAAGATGGTGGATGGCAGCAAGCCTTCATTCTCTTATTGTGGATATTTGTCAGATTTATCCTTGCCTATTGCGTTCTCCATTTCTGCGCTCTGCTTTCCCTCCAAACCAATGGTGTACCCACTGATGTCACACTGGAAATACCAGCTATTGTTTGGTTCTGGATAGGAACCAACTTTTCCAGTTAACCATTTTGTTTATGGTACAAACGGTTCAAAATTTGGTGCACGAATCAGAACCTGAACCAGTTCCCCGTTGATGGAAAAAAGGTATAAGTAACACCAAGCTTTTAAATAGTATGCCGTTTACGTCGCTTCTTTTGAACCTGTAGGAGATGAATATACTGCAAGCGTGGTGTATATTCTGTAGTTTTTAGTGCAACCACTTGATTTGTAATCCACGCCCTCAATTCATAGTGATAATAGATTTGCTTATGAATAGCTAGCACATACATAAAAAAACGAGAAAAACTTGATAAGGTAGCTTTTACTTATTATATTACTTTGTTCTGTTACTAATCATAATCTGGGGGGCTAGAAACTAGAAAAGCTTGCAAATGGCATGACTACTTTATGAATTTAAGGTGGTAGGCACCAGCACAGCCTCTGTTTACATCAGTAATCCTTCAGTTTTTGGAAGGTGACGTTAAGATACCCGGTGTTTTAAATACAGCACTAGAGCCAGTTTGTGTCAAGAATTTACATCAAGTGGAAAGCCTTTTCTGAGATTCTAAGGTCCCGGTGATGAATTCAGGAAATATTACACTGAACTGGACCATCTGTCCCAAGTAGATGTTTGAAATTATTTGTTCTGACTTTGGTTTGCATTGAATATTGAGCATTTCATTAAAACTCACAACCCAGAATCTTTGACTAACTAAAAAAAAAATACCCTCAGAAAATGCCTTTTAACTTAAAATTCCTATTTCTCAATCCCAGATGTTCTCTTCAGCTGTTCCTTAGCACTCAGATGTTCTCCATAGAGTTCACAAGGTCATATTAAATCAACATAGCTGCTTACAGAATGAACAGTAAACAAAGTAGTACTTTTTCTCATTAACCAATTCTACTGTATATGCAAAAATTTGCTTTAGATGAATCCACATACAGATTCATTAGCTTGTAAAGTCTTAACCACTGATAATACAGATCGCTGTTTTAAGGGGGAAAACACAACACTTGTCAGTTTTTTTTTTGTTTTGTTTCAAGAATATAGTTCTGAGACAGCATTAAACTACACAAAATATTTACGTCTGAGAAAGTCAGATTCTCCAGTTCGTTATAACAGCAGGGGTGGAAATTAACATTAGTGTGTCGGCCCGTGGCGAGTCAAAAATCTGTAGGGCGAGTGAAATTAGCTAGCAAGTCAACCTGCTGGCGACCCAACAAATCCAATAGGCAAAGAAGATATAGCGTTTCCTGACCAGTAAAAATGAAGCAGGACTAGTAGTTTCTTAATTCCACCAGTCCTGTTAGCCAGTAGCTTAGTTTTGCTGAAGTATACCACCAGTACTGTTTTTATAGAATCGAGGTTTGTGTGAAGAATGAAACATATAATTAATCAAAGAAAATGGTTAGACATGTGCAAGGAACACAAATGATTTATGTCTTCATTTCATCAGCTGTCTAACAATTATGGTGAATCCACCAGAAAAAGGTTTCTGTCAAAATACTCTTGAGTAAAGGACTAGTTCTGTTATTACATAAAAATTTGGTTATATGGCATTTCATTTAAAAATGCTTGTCTCTTTTATAAATATATCCTGTAATATAGAAAGTAAAAAGAGGCACCTTTTAGCAAGGTAGGTTTTTTAATCACTGTTATATCAGCTGTATATAAATACAGAAAGTGTTAGGGCTGTTGTTCTGGTTAGGGCTCTGTGGTTATGACAGAAATGTTGTTGTTATAATTGGTGTTGTGCTTGTGTTGTCTTAATATGTGAAACAGAGATTTCAGTCTAATAAGTGTGGTTCCTGCAGACCTCACAAAACTTGAGTTTCTGAGAAATTGTTAAAGGGGCTGCACCATTATTGTTTGATTGAAGGGTTTGTTTAAAGAATGTAGCCTAAATTAAACAAAATTTAGGCATTTATTTGAATGCAAATTTGGGTTTTTTTAAGGCTAAGAGAAATTAATTTGGTTCATAAGTTAAATGAAAGGCAAGCCTGTTACACATTAACATATGTATATTTTAATCATCAGGTGCTTTTTACTTACATTTTTAAAATTGCAATCTACTAAAATCCGTTAAATAGTTTGCATTAGTCAGTTGAAATGACTGCCGTTTCACCCTCACGAGTGCGCGTAATAACAGTGTACAGACTTTAAACTAACAAGTCAAATATAAACTAGTAAACTTCTGAATGAAATAAAACCAGCCACATCTACACATAATGCGAGCTGACGTTCACAGACGAGATAGCCACTGGTTGATTTACATGAATGAATCTTATAACCTGCTGTTATTCAAATTACTTCCATATTCACCGTCGCATACAGATGAATGATGTGCAACTTTTCGCAGTACAGTGTCGCTTTATATGTGCGGATTATATTACACTTCACCCTCGATTTCCGGATTATTAGGGGGATAGGCTGTCCAGGACCCTCAAAAGTCCGGCAATCTCTAATGTCCGAGGTCCCTACGCTTTCCCGGACACTTACCATAATCGGTCCGGCAATCACCATTATTCAGCAGCAGTCCCGGACTTTTACACACTTATCCGACCCTCAGTACACAATATTGTGTTTCCACAAACTTAAGGAGCGAATCAGCACATTTTTATATCACATAAATTTTAAATGTGGGTTCCGGCTGGTCGTCACTGTCCTCACTTTCACTTTCACTTCGCTATCCCTTCACTGATGCCACTATCTGTTCATCGTACATTATTTCGTGCCCCTCTTCTGCTTCATTTTTGTCCATCCACTCGGATGGGAACAGGCCGGACAGGAGAGAAGTTGGAAAATCATGACCGACCCGGACTTCCATCATCGATTCCCGGACTTGTACGAGAATTTTTCCAGCAATACCAAATAATGTCCAGCGCTGGATTTTGTCCGGGAAATCCGGAAAATAGGGTTACGAGAAATTGAGGGTGAAGTGTACTTTTTTTTTTTTTTTAAACGTTGTTTTTTTTCTTCATTAAGAAGCTTGCAATAACAATAGGCCATTGTGATGTGCCAAAAATGTATAAGATGTGTGCAAACTTTATTAAGTTTGGGTTTAATTTCCCTTTAAGTTCCTTTTGATTTACAAGTTTAACAAATACAGATTAGTATTTTGCATATTTACACAACTTTTTTTCAACTGAATCTGAGTAAAAATCATGACACAGCTATTTTAATTGTCTTTCAGTAAGTGTTGTACTGACAGTAAGTGTTGGGGTTTATTGATCAGAGTTCTCTATGTGATTAATTCTGAAGGTTGACGGAGTTACATGGTGGACTTACAGATTAAGAATATGGACTGTAACTGTACATAATTAAGCACCACAGTGTATATACATACATACATACTGTATGTTCATTAATCTTGAATTTATCAACCATAGGATACTTTGCTGCTGTCTAATGTAAACTTTGTAATTTCCAGATTTTTTTTTTTTTAAAGAAAGATTGAAATTAATTTTGACTTACAGCTTTTCCGGATCCTTTCAAGATACTTAAGCTTCAAGTATTGTGAAGACAATGCTTGCTGTTTATGTACTAACAAAACTGAATGCAACAATTGTAAAATGTCTTCGTTGGACAGTAACACATTCGTAAACACATTTAGGAATTTCTCAGTAAGTCAGCTAAATCCATATCTGCTGCTGCAGTCGAGACACCCCATGCCTTAATATAACTGAATCTCTTTTACAGTAAAGGGTTCTGTTCACTCGATACTGTACGTGTTTGTACTGAAACATGGGGGAACTTTGTAAGTACCAAACACGTTGCACCCTGTATATTAATTCACTGTGTAATAGGATCCATACAACCATACCTTGGGGACATAGTTTGTCTTTTGATTGCTTTATGAGCCAGCTTTATTTAAAAAAAAATAATAATAATATATAAAAAAAGAAAAAGAAACTCTTAAGCGGAAATGTTGTCATTATCAAATGGTAACACTGTTAATAGGCTAGCAGGCTTAAGAAATAAAATTAGCAAATGCAGTGTGCTGCTTCATCCACCCCCATGACCGCCTACGGCCCATCAATGCAGGGAATTCCATTTCTAATTTGTCTTTTATTATTACTGACTCAATGAAATGCTATTTAACACTCCATAGATGCTGCATATATATATAATTAAGCAGGTAACGGGAGTGTGTTAAAGCTAGAACCCAATTATGTGCATGTAAACGACTTCTTGAAAGAAGGTTCAGCATCTAACACTGCTTCAGATTTCAATATAAATATCTAAATATCTATAAGCACTATACAGTATAATATACTGTATTATATACTGCACTGTGGTGCAGCTTTAGACACTAAGGCACGCTCTTACTTTGACTATTGCAAAACTAGAATGTGTAAAAAAAAATAATAGTAATAATTCTGAAATGTTTCCCGTGTTCTCGGTGCTAACATACCACTGCTGCAAAGAAGCACAAACCAAAGGGAGAACAAACTCCCCCAAGAGATGTGTTTTTGCTGCACAATCACAAATAGTCGCTCTGACAAAGAGTCACCAAAAAAAAATGTTAAATGGTTGAATACAAAACTTGAATGTTTTCTCAGTGTTAGCAAGCTGATGCTGACATTTTTTTTTTTATTTGGTGTTTGGTTTGGATGGGGGGGCAGGGGGGTAGTTTGTACCATCAGGAAATGTACATCTGACATTGTAGCATGTATTTTGCTGTAAATAGTGTTTATTTAATAAATCCAAATTGGCGAATGGTGATGTGTTGTCTGTTTTTATTTCTTATCTCATCAGACTTTTATAATTCTTTACACCGGATGTGTATCTTCTTACTCATGCTTTGTCTCCTGTGTAAATTAATTAGAGATTTATATATATATATATATATATATATATATATATATATAATATCTATTTTCTTCTCATACTCACTGTTTAATACTTAACACAGGGAGTATGAGAAGAAAATAGATATTATATATTTATAATCATATATAATTGACAGTAGGTCAAGGCCATTCTTGATGTTCAGTGTAATATTACATATTACAATGAAAATCAAGAATGTCCTTGACC